>JAXHKN010000085.1:0-65337 GCA_038407165.1 Ceratocystis variospora | reverse complement strand
GTTGTGTTGGGAGTTACTGGATGAAGATAGACATAACTAAGCTCTGAGCTATGGATAATAAGAGAGGGACAATGACAATGCTGGAGACACGCTAAAAGGCGCGCGCTGGAGAAGTATGATATGAAGACAGAGCACCTATGCGCACATACACGCATACGCCACCCCCTACTGACTGCCGAGGCTTTCGACAGCACAATGCCGGGATGGCTCAACTAGACCAACAACAAGTAATACTACTCACCACACAACAGAAAATTAAACATTCCATTTCTTGCCACTAACAAGACCCCCCACCCCCTACCCCTCACTCCTCCCCGATCACCAACAAACTACAACCACTGACCCACCGGAACCCAACATCTCCGGCATTAATTGGCTGCCAAGCGGCAAGATCTACCAAGAATGCTCTAAAATTAGTTTTGCCTCTTGATGATTCTTTATCGTCTCTTCTTTCGCCCGTGTTTTCTTCTTTCACTTTGTGCTTGTGCTTTGTGATATACTGCGCTTGTTTTTGCTGCACCTGGCATGTCCATTGCTCTCTTTACTCCGACGGACAACCCAAGCTCACACCAGTTGGCGTTGCGGGCGCTGTGATGGCGGGCCCTGGGATTAGTGATTCAGACACACCCCATCCATGTGATGGTGTTGTCGCCTCTCAACCTTGTCTGTTGCCTCTCTTACCAACCACACGCACCTATAAGTATTTTTTGCGCGCCAACCTCGTAGTCTAGATTCATATCGCGCTAGACTGACCAGTAGCTCGACCTGGGTATAACCTTTTCCTCTATGATATGTTGGTGTCTTGCCTATCATAAATGTCAGCACAGTGGCGCAAGAAAAGAGGCCCCCGTTTTCATCTGGGGCATTAATCGTTGTAAAGCCGAAACACCACCGACCTCAGACAAACATTTGGTCTTATCTCGCTACTGTCTGCTGTCTGGTACTGCCTGGTACTGCCTGGTACTGCCTGATACTGCCTGATACTGCCTGATACTGCCTGATACTGCCTGATACTGCCTGATACTGCCTGGTACTGCCTGGTACTGCCTGGTACTGCCTGGTACTGCATGGTACTGTCTGTTACTCTCTGCTCTTGTCTGCTACTCTCTGCTCTTGTCTGTCTCTCTGTTCTTATCGATGTTTAATTTCCCACTATTTAGCCCTCTGCTTCACTTTGGTTGTGTGACTGCACACACATACAAACACACGCGTAAATATTCATATATCTATACTTATGCATATATCGAATGCGAAATTAACGAGTATATAAAACTCTCCCCCAAAACTTTTGCTGTTTCTATTCTTTGTCAGCAAGCCATCAAGTGACGCGGGGCACCACCAAGTGAGGCGGGACAAGAGACGAAATAGGCAAGGCAACAGACAGCGCAAACACACCCCTTGATAGTAAACCTTGGCCACTCAGAAAAAGAAGACGAACATATGCGCTTGCTGATACTTGTCACTTGTGTAATTGTCAATGCTCTCTTCGTTCTCTTCTGTCTCTATTGATGAAGTGGCCATCTCTCCCCCCCCCCCCCCTAGCAAAAGGCACGGCTTTCTAGGACTACGCGAGAAAAAAAAATCAAATCTCTAGCACCCGACGCACGTCTTCATTAAGGTGTGCGTGCTATAGACGCTCTATACAAGCACTAATAGCCGAGCAATTAGCTACTTGCAGCTAAACATCAAGTATGGAAATAAAAATCTTTTAGTCTTGCCCAGAACCCCAGCCTAGGACGGGCCAGCTGGAACAAGGCTGACAGAGGCATTGCTTTTTTGCCTAGAGTGTACAGCTAAGTCAAGGCGTGTATTCCACTGTTTCTTCTTTCTTCCTCAGCTAATTTCATAACTAGGTCGAGCTATTTGATTGCTGTTGCACCATCACCAGGAATCGAGCTTGAGACTGATCGTGAATTTTCGTCTCCCCACTCACCACCACCAATGTAGGTAGGGGTAGGCCGAGTACATTGGCAAGTCAAGCTAAAGCAATGTCGTTAGGTGGCCTGACAGGGCCAATAGCGGTGCAAGTAGAGCAGAAAACATGCCAATTTGTGCTACAGCCAAGCAAAACCCACTAAGCACACCCAACTTATTGCCCCGCCAAATATCGCCCCGCCTAGCCAGGCCATTGTAGGCTAGTCCACCCCTCCCCCCTGCCTCTGACGACAGATACCCCACATTTTCGTACACCCCCTCTCTTTGAACCACTAATCAACCCCCCCCCCCCAGCGCGCAAGCCAGGCCAAGCCGCAACAAGGACGACGCGAGGAACGACGTAAACGATGTAAACGAGATAGCGAGAGAAGAAGGAAAATTGGGAAAACAGAGTCAGAGGGGGAGAAGGAGAGAGAAAGAGAGAGAAAGAGAGCCACACAAGACTGAACAAGAATACAATAGCACGATACGCCACCATTAGCATATCCAATAAACAAATAACACAACACTGCCCAATACGAAGGGAAAGCGAGAAGCCGCCCCACGCTCAAGACCCCATTAGAACATGGCTCCGCCGCTCTGCCGCTCCTTTTTTGTCTCGTTCTCGCTCTTTGTTTCTCTCTCTCGCTCGCGTTGGGCGTCTTCGTTGCTAGCCTGCTTGCCCTCTTTTTTTTTTGCTCTCGATCGGCTGTATATTAGGTGCGGTGGATGAGGTGGCCCTGACGCGCGCGCTTTCTCTGTATGCCCGGCCGCAGCATCACTAAACCCGCAAAGCGGAGTATTGTCACTTGTAATATAAGTCGCGCTTGCACAAAAGCCACAAAAGCCACCAGAAAGCCAGGGAACTAGAAACAACAGGATGAAAAGCCAGAGTAGAGGGAAAATAATAAACCGCAACTTTCTACACGCCCCGGGCCCGTATACCGCTACCCTGAGACTTTAACGTAGGTTCTAGACTCTAGGCTTGTCATTGCTTGGTTTTAGAGCAGGAGAGGGGCCATTGACAGGAAGTACCGTAGAGCACGGGTAGGTGGCTCCTTGGGCTATCGCAGCAGTAGTAATAGCAGTAGGATGCTCTAGTCTTCTCTCTTACTGGTCCTGTTTCAATGTGTCCTATCTTTTCCACCCTGTTACCCTCCTACCCTTCCACTATTCCACTATTCCACTATTCCACCCTTCCTCTTCTTCCGACTCGCACTCCTCACTCCCCCGCTCTTGGGCGCCTCGGGCATCCGACATCCTGGTCTTCCTGTGCGGCTCTTTTACGTCTGTTACTAGACGATTGTAACTTAGACGCTCATGGACATGGGGCTTGCTTGCCTGATCTTTTTTATTCTATTTTCACTTTTCTCCCTTTTGCGTTTATTGTTGGTGATGACGATGAAGGCCATAGCTCTACCTTGCACTGTCTTGGGGAATATCTCTCCGAGTAAACAACTTTTCGTACTACTCGTTCTGGCTTACACGGACGTCAAAACCTAGCGCCTCGGTGAAACCTACTTAAATGTCACGGGAGTCTCGTCCCATGGGGTTGGGAGCTGTCCGGTCTCTGCTGCTACACAACACTCTAGATACCATCCCCGTTCTGCTCTGTCTTCAACTCGCCATCACGACCGCACCAGCCTTCGCCCTTCTCATCCGTCAATCAAAAGAGGGAGGCTCATAGTATACGTACTTTAAAGCAAAACCAAAGCTCAGGCTAAAGCCATACCATACCACACCCGTCTCATATCTTTTAATAACCTGCCCGTCGCCCACTTCCACCTCCACCTCCATCTCGTCACTTCAACACCATTCAACACCATTCAACAACCACCACATATTTGCCCCCCCCTCTTTCCGCTAGTCACCTCCTCATCCTCCTTCCTACCAACAATGGCTACCAATCCCTCCTCCAACTCTGCTCGCATAGAGCCCGAGTGTTGCGACCAGCTCCTACAAGAGCTCTCCACAGTGGCCGAAACTGATCGTTCTCGCAGCGATGGCCCCACCTCGTCCACAGCACCAGGCACTGCTTCTGCAGCACAAGGCGCAACGAATCAAAGTGCTTCTTCAGCAAATATAAACCAACCCTTCATCAACGACATAATAAACGGTGCCATGAGTGACATCTTGGGCTCGTCCTCTGGACCATCGTCATGAAGAGAAACCTGGCCAGACACAAAGCTTACCAGACAGCAAGTCAGTGAGAGAGGGAAGGAGAGCAAGGGATTTGGCGAGACACAGAGGGAAAGCGGCAGCAACCAGACCAGAGAGCGAGAGTGAACAGAAACCCGAGGAAAAGAGCAAAAAAAAAGGAGAGAGAACTGCATCGCGACACGCTAACTCCTGCTTTCCGGTGTTGGGCTCCTTGATTAAAGACAATGGGCAAGTGAAACTGACTTGTTCTGTTCTGATCTACTAGCCCTCGTCTTTCTCATTACAAGGTTGGAGACATTATGAGCGCTAGTATAAGGCACCTAAAAGCGTATTTCGTATCACTCAACGGGGTCCTTTCTTTTTTTTTTCTTCTCCTCTTCTGCTCTTCTTTTCTTCTTTTTTTCTTTCTTTCTTTTTTTTGCCTGGCCTATACGCACACCCGGATATTTTTTTCTATTTTTTTTTCGCCCCTCCTGAGCTTTGCATATATGCCTTGCTCGAATTTTGTCACTGGAAAGCCATCGCCGTTTCGGTCTTACTTTTGTAGTCTTTGTTTGCCATCCTTTATCTTTTCCTGCCCTGAGCTTTCGATGATTTGATCAGTCTCCTGCAGCCTTTCTTTGTTCCAATTGCGATATTCGCCCACAAGGTCCTGGATGATTTGAAAATTATCACTTGCAAGATCAGGTTCGGGATAGGAAGGGTTGATGTGGCAAGGCCCAGAACTGTGGTCTATTGTCCAGTCGTCGTCGTCGTCATTTTCTGCAATGGCCGTGTTATCATCGAAGGTTGAGAGTTCGCCAAGAGGGGAGTTCTTGTAATCAGGCAACTGCGAAACTTCGTATAGCCACTGAGTAATGTGCTCTTTGGCTCGAATTAGGGAACACTCATTGTAGTATAGTTCCCCGCTGGAGTATATGGGAGAGACTATGGAGTTGGTAATACTGGGGCAACGACCCGTGGGCCCTAGTAGAGGAGCGTTGACGGGCGCCTGATGGACGACCCAAGTTCGACACCTCTGCGAAAGAGGGGATATGAGTATGGGTATGTCTTGATGTTTATAGGGGGGGGAGGGAGGGGAGCTTAATGTAATGGTGTTGCATAACCGAGAATAGGTGTTAATAATAATATACTTACTTGTGCTAGAAAGTTGCTCAATTCAACATTAATGGAGTCTGCAGAAAATGCCCCGCCCATAAAAGCACCGGCATTCAGTCGATCCTTGTAGAAAGCCCAAGCAGTTTCGTGGTTCAAGTACTCTAGAAACCCATCCACTGCGTCTCCGACAGCGATGACATCAATGAGGGCGTCGTGGGCCAGCAGTGACGGGACAGCTGTGTTCATGAGATAGTGGATATGTCTTTTCCACGTTTCCAGCTGCGGCACAGCGTTGAGCTCGATATCATATTCCCGGCCGTTAAAGACAGAGCTGGCAAGTGGAATATCCTTGGCCATGTTTGGGTTTAGAGATCGCTTGCCCTCAGGCCACCACCAGTTCTCCCCGAGATTGGCGATGATAATTCCAGGAGGATTTCTGTCATTGGGAGTGCTTTGTTGCTTGGAAAGGCACTTTACAAGGGAAACTAGAGAGCCCTCGTTGATGCCACCCCGGCCCCCCACAATGCGGAGAGAAAGGACTCCTAGGCTTTGCGTGCTTTCACCAAGAAAAAGAACAACGCGGCGGCGCTGTTCGAGATCTTTGGAAACAAGAATGGGGATATGTGGCTGGTTGGCCGATTTTACTTCTAAAGGGAGACGAACAGTTTTGAGCCCTTCATTGTGAAGGCGATCGATAATGATAGATTCAAGGGTACCTGACGCAAGCGGGGGAGAGATGTTAGTGCTGGCAGGCTACTCAGATAGCAAAAAGGGTGGGATATTGCGCCCTGCCATGAGATACCATTGAAGTGGAAACGCTGCCGTTCATTAATGCGATCATTTTTGCTGAGGTGGAATCTGAAGTAATTGTCGGAATTATCGAGTGAGCGAACTTCATCAATATCGTTGATGAAGTACCTAGTGGCTGTCATCAATATCTGCCCTCGCGTTTTCGATTTTGTTTCGTGGTACTAGCAAGCGATGACTCACCCAAGGTCTGCCAAACTATCACCAAAGATTATGTCTTTAGGGAGGCTTTCCCACATGCGGCGAAACATGGTAATAGGAAACTTGCGGGGTGGAAACAGAGTAAATAGGAAAGGGGTTAGTTGTCGGAATCAAAGTTGCGATTGGAGTTAGCTAGACTGATCTGTTGAATATCCGGGGTGCGAAGAGGAGAGGTAGGGAAGAAAAGACAGCCTAGCTGGTGGAGGACTGTAGTATTATATTGCGTAGCTGAAACATGAGATGAAAAGTAAAGTAGGCAGGTGTAATGCAAACGCAGCCGAATTATTTGGTCAGAGTAATTGCTGTGTTTGTTGAGTGAAACTACAGCAACGGGGAGCAGCTGGGCTGTGAAAATCGCAAAAGCCAGTAAATAAAAAAAGGTAATTGCAGTATTGAATGTAGTACAAACGAACGATAGTAATATCCTAAACAGTCATCCAAAACATAGAAGCAACCAAATTAGATAGCTAGTAACTGGGACGGTTCATTTCCCTCCATGACATCTAGTTCTGATACGATGACAAGCCAGCCGCGCTGGCGATAATTTACTGACCATATCCCCGATTCACAAAGCGGTTGATTGAGCTACCACCAAGGGTCAGCCTGCTCATATCCAGACCAGCCAGGACGTCCGCCATGGCCGAAGTTGAGACGGAATCTGGCAAGAGGAGTGAGCTTGGGTTAGTAAGGTATGTATGGAGATTTTTGCATGACAGTAAGAGAGGGCTTACTTGAGAACGATTCGCCATCGAGATCGCTAAAGCTGCTGCCCATATCGCTGCTTTTAGAGCTGACTTTGCTGTTCTTGACCGAATGATGGGGGTCCTTCTTTGCCTTCTTTGTGTCCGAGCCAGTAGCTGTGCTCCCTTGATTGCTTGGCCCGGGCATGCGGGCGATGAAGGAGCTGTTGTTCGATGAATCAGATGCCTGGGATATTTGATAGCGGTGCTTATTGTGATGGTGCTTTGACAATGCGGTGTTGGTTCTGCTGGCACGGCGATCTGATGCTTCTCCTCGGAGAGTAGACGTCATAGTTTGGCTGTGAAGAGGGCTCGTCTCTGAGGAGTGGTCGACATGGAAGGCAGGTTCACTATCGTCTTCGTCGGCGTAGCGTGCGGCTTTGTCGGTGCCGTAGAGAGGCGGGCGTCGGATGATTCGGGATTGTCCGGGGCTAGATGACGCGTTTGATGAGTCGTCGTTGTCATCGTCGTCATCGTCATCGTCGTCGTCATCGCCATCATCATGGTCACAATCATTGTTGTTGTTGTTGTTGCTAGTAGCGTTGGAATTGTCGTCGTGGTGGTTATCTGCATAACTGTTGGTGGCGTAGGCTGAGGTTTGGTCTTTGGCATCTTTTGTATCGCTATATTGTCGTCGGGGTTCTGCACGATCCAGGGAGGCGGGCTTTTCTGATGACCCGGGGCGCGTAGACGAGTGGCTGGCGGGAACACCATTACGCAGAGACGGCGGGTGCTTGCTGAAGCTGGCTGCCCCGGAGCCCGGGAATGGCGGCGTTGCCGAAATCTCATGCACATGGGACGGCACAGCAGCCGGTTGACGGGGTCGGAAACTAATATCGGCAGCAGGTGCTGCAGTAGTACCAGTAGCAGGCCACGGTGAGCTTTTCAATGCGTTGGTAGCGCGGCGCACTTCGGCCTTTAGGTGGGATGCATGGCGCTCATTGAGGTAGTTGGCCTGGCGAAGAAGAAACTCGGCGGTTACATTGAACTGAGCGGCCCTAAAGGTGTACTCTGGTTAGCAAGAATTTGGATTTGTATCTCCATCGGCATGCATATATGGGTGTGTATGTGTCTCCATTATGTGCATTCTAGACTTACATCTCATTCCCTACATGATGATGTCATTAGATGTGGGTCAGTTGAATACATCGAAGGAGCTTGCTTTGACGAAAGGGTTCAAGCGTAAACTTACAGTCAACATCAGCCTTGCCCCCCCTTGTTGTGAGGATATTCCACAGGGCATTGTCCTTGGTAGAGTCCCACTCATACTAAACACAAATGGGGAGCATCGAGTTAGCAAGCGACGTGGATGTTTTTGCAGAAATAGCGCCAAAGGCTTACTGGCGGTGGGTCTATAAAGTCGGCTCGTGGTCTAGGCACTCGTATAAAGACGAGACAGTTGTTGGTGTTGTTGTTGTTGTTGGTGCTGTTCTTGTTGTTGCTGGACATTGCAGGGGCGACAGATCGTGTGGAATGGGGTCTGCAGAGTAGATAAAGAGACCAAGCTGTAGAAAATCGCCAAAAGCTCAGTGATGAGAGAGATGACGCCTTGTTGTACCGCATGCAGTCAACAAGTCAGGAGGTCTTATCTTATCGGGGGCGGCGAGCCAGGGTTAGAGCGTAGGGTTATCATGTCGATTAGTCAGCTCACAAGCGATAACAAGCTTGCAAGGGGCGAAAGGAGAAGAGCTTTACATTTTGGTCTTGCTCAAACTAGGCGACTTTGCAGGACTGATATACTAGATTGGAGGCCGCCGTGAGGTCCAGTTTACGGGTTCATGGATTGTCTGTGAGGTGTGGCTTGGCTGGTAGAATTATGGAGAACACTCCTCGGGAGGGAACGAATAACCAAGATGGGACTTCGTATTATACAGAAAGAGGGAAGAGGGAGAGGCAAAGAGAGCTATGACAAAGAGGAAAGTGTGTAGCAGAGGGGTAGAGGGCGCAATTGGTATGAAGCGGTGTATTGGACAGGAATGTGACTTGTGCGAGCTTTGGGTTTTCTGGTCCAAGCTACTTTGGGCACATCTTGATGGCGCACCCCCGCCTTGGAGAGATGGCCCTCCGCTTTCGCCTGGAGAAAGTTGCCTCCTTGAGAATCCTGGATTCCTGCCCTGGCGTGTCTTGCGGCTTCCAAATGATGCATACCGTCTAAAACAGGCGGGAAAAGCGGGGCCGGAAGGCAAAGGAGCATTGGCCAAGGAGATCGGACTGATCTGCGGGACGGATAAGCCGAGGAATACACGCACGGCAAGTTTCAGAAACGCAAGAAATGGCATGTAAAGTTTTGTTTAAACGTTTGGGTGCTACAGTTTTCTATGGAAGCGGCACCGGGTAAGGCTCGGATAAACTGATGAGACGATGTTTTATCCCAAAAGGGGGCTAGTATATAGGAAAGGAAGGAGCAGCCAAAACATTTCATCAACTATAGATAGAAAATAAAATTCAAGGACCGGCGAAGGAATGGAGATATGTACCGCTGTCACGTGATGACGTGACACAAAACACAACGTCATTTAGGTCAGGTTTTTTTTCGTCATCAATTTCTTTTCTTTTCTTTTCATCTTTCCACTGCCATTGAATGCTGCATTCGTTCGTTATAGCCTTCAATCAATCGGTCACTGAATCAATGTTGAATCTCTATTTTTGTATCAACCCCGGATTACGCGTTTCATCAGTACGTTTTTTAAATGGCTAGAATCAATGCCTTTGGTTTCCCCTTACCCCTGCTTCAAACTGCTCTCCTTGACCCTTGAATCATAATCCGTGTCTGTGCTATACGGGCTGTTCTATCAGTCGCTGCTTAGTAGTCTGAGCTGAAGGCTTATATATTCGTGAGAAGCCACTACCATAATCTCTTGCTTGATAGATAACCTTAAAAAAATCGTTAACCATAAACAACACATCCCGTTACATTATCCAACAAACAAGGTCAAAATGCTGTCTTCGTATGCATGGCAGGGCATGGCTACCCGCTGCCGGCTGCTCTTCCGTACTCTGGTTTCCACTCGCCGTGGCCACGTACTGTTAATGCTATTTTTATTCGTACTGACATTTCTATTCCTGGCCTCATTGACATATGACTCCAAATTCGGTAGCCTATTGATGGAGTCTCCGCCTCAAGAAGAACCAGCACATAATAGCCCCCTTCCCGGGTCAGTCTCCACCCCGCCCGCCGTTGACCGGCCCGCCGACTCTCTTCAGACTACAGCCTGGTCCAATCCGGTGGTCCCTGCTGACGCGGATTGGAGCCGCTTTGCCATTGTGCAATACGCAACTGACCTCGACTATCTCTGTAACTCCCTAATGGTCTTTGACTCATTACGGAAGCTCAATACTAAGGCTAATTTGGTGCTTTTGTACCCTGAAGATTATGCCCGTGTCAACATAAAAAATCCTGAATCCAACCAGGAGAAGCTTATTGTCAAAGCTCGTGACGAGTATGGCGTAAAGCTACACCCCATCAAGGTCATTCGTCGAGCCGTGTCCGATTGTGAGTAGACTATCTATCACTAACAATCTAATTTAACAATCCGATAATGCGCAGCACTTCCTGCGCCATCGCACTTGACCCTCAAGTGATCCTTTTACTAACTAGTGTTGTAGCCACTTGGGCCGCTTCGTACTCCAAGCTCTTTTCCTTTAATCTAACAGCTTATGACCGCGTGTTATCCGTTGACTCGGACGGCTTGGTACTGCAAAACCTCGACGAGCTCTTTTTTGCCCCGCCAGCAACTGTTGCTGCACCTTTAGCATACTGGCTACGGCCTGAAGAGGATGTGCTCTCTTCGCAAATGCTGTTGATCCAGCCGTCGGCTACCGAGTTCGCCCGTGTCAGCCAGGCCATCGAGGCTGCTCAAGACTCGGATTATGATATGGAAATCATCAACTATCTGTACCGCCAGACTGCGCTAATCCTCCCACACCGGCCATACGACCTGCTCACCCGCGAGTTTGGTATTCTCTCCAATGCTGAGCACGCGCGCTACCTGAGCAATGCAACCAACATACCATCTGACGATGCTGTGCTAGAGCCATGGGACCCATTGCTGGCCTACAACGAGGCCAAGTATCTGCACTTTTCCGACTGGCCTATGCCCAAGCCGTGGACAAGGCCATCACGAGCACAGACTATGACGTTCCAGCCAAAGTGCGTCGAGAAGAATGGCGTTATGATTGACTGCACGGCGCAAAGATTGTGGGTTAGCTTCTATGAGGACTTTTTGGTCCAGCGATCGCGTGTATGTTTGGGCATCTAAGGTCTGGACTGACGCCATGCCATCATTGTTTATCTCCTTGTATTTATCGCCTCTTGGCCTTGTTTCTACTACTGTTTCTACTCATTTTTTATTTGCTGCTTTTGTTTCCTCCCATTACACATGGAGCCGCATTGCTTATGCATAGTATTAGAAATATCTAATCAGATTTTCCCCTTGTGTCCGTTGATGACCTTCCTAATATACAAAGCATGTCTTTCAAAGCCATGCAATTAATTGGCAGCTTCCTCCGTCCCATCTTGCCCTACTCCTTGTGATCCCCCGACCCCCTCGCTCCGTGCTCCTCTTGCACCCCCTCCTCCACAGCAGCCTCTTGTTTTTGCTTTGACATATCCAACTTGACTGCACCATCATGCAGCACCCGATCGAGCTCTCGCTCTACCTCTCTAATGCCCTTGCTTGCCTGGGCCTTGGCCATGTGGCGGCCACCCTTGGTATGGTGATATCCCTTCATGGGCTTTTGCATCGGCACTGCTTTGCCCAGTGCGTTCATCTGCAGATTCACCACTTCGGGCCGCTTTGAGCTACTGCGCGTCTCGTCTGCACGGGCCTGACGGACCTTGACACCGCCATCCTTGACGACATCGCCACGACCCATGCGAACTCGGTTTTCAGTGCGAGTCTTGGCCCCAAGTGCCCACAAATCACCCCAACGAATCTTCCGTGCATCGTGGTATGCCGTCTTGCTAAACGACTTGGAAACCGTCCACCGTTCAAATTTTCCCTCAGGCGTACAAAGGTCCATGGATACATGGCCGTGCTTCTTTAGCGGGGGCCGGATATTGCGCGGCAATGCCAATGCGTGGTAGTCGGTAGCGTCCTTTTCGTAGCCTGTGAACGCACGCCCTGCCGACTTGGCATTTTGCTCAAGTCCTGATGGCCCCATGGTACCGCGTTGGATTGCCACGTAGCTAAATTCGACATCGTCGCTGTTGCGGTGCTTGGCCTGCATGATACGCTGTAAGTACGGCGGTCGGATGTAACGCTGGGCAAAAAAGCAGAAGTCCTTCCGTCCTAGACTCTTGCCTTCAACTAGGTACAAAGGACACTTGCGTTGGGTCGTACAAGGTGCTACGACCATACCAGGCTCCTTGATACGGGTAAACGAATCAGAAATATCCTCCTCCTGAGGTTCTGCTCCCGGGGTCTGAAGGAACTCTGATATGAAGCGTTGGCGCGCATCGGCCACGGCTTCGAAGCCACGAGGATGGGCTTTTTCAATGATGACTAGAACTCCGCCGTCAGGGTTTAACAGAGACCAGAGCTGGTTAATTACGGCACGGCGCTTATGGCCCTCGTCGACATGTAGAAGTTGATGTGATGCCAAGACTACGTCATAGCGCTTTCTGGTCTGAGGTTTTTCGGGCCCGTCAAGTAGGCGGTCGGCGTTTTCTGCTGAGTGGACGTAGTCTGGCATGCGGGGAAGAAAACTAGTGTTGTGCATGAACTTGGATAAACGCTCCCGCAAGGCATCGGAGGCGGCAACCACTGATTTGCGCGTTATCGGTCTGCTGTCCTTTGGTACTTCGTCTCTTTCATGTAGTGTCTGCCACTCAGCGCCAAGGACTTGCTCCCAAGCGATAATACCAGCACCAGCACCGCCAACATCCAGGACTCGGGGACCTTCATCGCTATTCTTCTCCATGAGTCCCCTAAGCCAGCTAGATCCTAATCTTTTGCGCAGCTCCACTAACACACTAAGAATAGATGCATAAACGGGCGGAACATACGCCGCCATCACCGCATCGGCATCAATAGGCTGCATACGGCGGTGCTGCATCTGAATGGGGATCGCCTTCATTTCTACTGTCTTCATCCTCTGTGGCGTCACAGGGCCATGTGGCAAGCCGGGACCACCAAATAGCCTTTCTGCTGCGAGCTTGATATGGCTGGGAGCTGTGCGTTTGAGGATGTCTGTAGTGTGTGAGACTAGGCGATCTGCTGGTAGGTAGACGGTTGAAGGCGAGATACCGAAGCGCGCGTCATGGGTAAATGGGTGCAGGCGGGAATTGATAAGCGGATCTGACAGCTCACGGTCCCAATCCTCTTCAAGTTGCTCTTCTGCCTCCTGTGTAGCTTCTTTCTCGTCTGCCTCCTCTCTAGACCTTAGCTCTTCAGCTACTTTCTCTTCCGTCTCCTGAATTTCCATCTCCGCGGCTTCCTTGTCTGCTAGCTCCTTGGCAGCTTTAAAGTCCAACTCTAGCTTCTTCAGCGCATCGTATTCGCGTTGGTTGCGGGCAACAATCTCGATATAGTTGGATTCGGGGTTGTTATCCTCATGCCTATCGGCAGGGTATAACTGCTGATGGCCATCTGAATGGACTTCTGTCGCCTGAGTGTCGTAGGTTTCGTATGGCCCTGATATCGGTGCATCTAGCGCCTTGTAGTTGTCATGTGAAGGAATCCCTACGTCATCCGGGGTGGTCTCGCGCAGAGGTGGGCCGTAGAGCCGGACATATAGTTCGTATTCGTCTGGTTTTAAATAGCCCTTGGGCAGCGTATCACGAAAGCGCTGCTTTGCATCACGCACGGTTTTCTCTACATCCTCTCCGGACGCTCCCAAAGCCTCAGCTCCCTCGGTCTTGGCGGCGGATAAATCAGGTGTTTGGTTATCGTTTTTCTGCTGCAATGTGTAAGAAAAGCTCCGTGTGATTTGTGTGCTTAGTGAGTGCGGGTGCAGATGTGCTGCCACGATGGGATGCCGAGTGGTACAGGACTGGATAAGACTTGAACGGCTGATGGTGCAGATAGCTGCAAGCCGGCGCTGTGACGCCACTTTCTGGGCCGATAACATGGCAAAGAAAACAAGGCACAATGGCTGAGAAGCTGTTTCTTGCGGCCTTCTCAGAGATTTGACGTCAGTAGGCAGGGTTTGTTAGAGGTTTCTTTTGTCCAAATCACCGATAAGCCGTGTCACGTGAGGATAAGAACGTTAAATGTTGGTAAATGCAAGGTAGCTGATTGGCTGGTATGATTACTTGTACTACCAGTAGCGCCTTTAGGGTTTGTGAAGTGACTAAGCATATTGGGTTATGTTTCTTGATTCGGGGTAAGACAAAGGATGCGTATAATTCAAGGACAGGCTCGCTAATTAAAATCAAACGTCGTGGGAAGGTTCCACCTCTCATATTCTTGCGTGTCGTTGGCTCATAGGTCCGCTAGGGTCTTGAACGCGGGACGTACAACCTTCTTTGTGACGGTAGATCCATCTGCTGCCTGTGTGTTGATTGTAACGACCTCGGGCGGATTGACAGTGTTGAATCGAGACATTTGTGCTGATTTGTAGGGGTCGAGCTGTGTGTAGGCAAGAGAGCTCCCATCGAGCGCATTTGTAGAGTTAGCAAGTATTATTCAGACATCCTATGACGAGAGTGTTTTGGGGCAAAGGAACACTTGCCGACAAGAGAGATACAAAGTACAGGCCAACCATCATGAAGATATTGGAAAGCAGTCCAACGGGGCTAAATCGAGCCAAGCTACTATCTGCTCTTCCGACCGGACGCTTATCGTCGTCTAAGCCCGCACCGCCTAGCCGCTTACCGGGGGTCCCAAAGACCTCACCTGGAGTGCCCTTGTCCTTGAGCAGCAGTGCACTAGCGACAGCGGCAGCCAGTGCCGACGGGTTGGCACCCTGCACAGTATCGAGAACCTGGCCGCGATGAAACAGCTTAAAGGTGGGCATGGCTCGTACGCTCTGGGAGGAGGCGACATCGCGTTGTATGTCGACATTGACCTTGACGAAGGCAACCTTCTTCGGCTGGGCATGTTCGCGCGCAAGGGATTCGAATTTCGGTGCAATCATCTTGCAGGGGCCGCACCAGTCGGCATAAACTATGCGAGATCGCGGTGTTAGCAAGGCATGCAGATTGAGTGAAGGCAGGGACAGAGGAGGCTTACAATCTGCGACAACGACATTGTGCGTCTTAAGAATGGTGTCCCACTGAGCGCTAGATTGGAGATTGATAACAGTCATTTTGTAGTTGCGAGTAATGGAAATAAAAGTCTCTTAAAATAAAAGCCGCTGATCTTGCGATTTCCAGGCCAGGCAAAGGGAATTTAAACAACGTCACCTAACGGAATGATCGCAATCGAGCTTCCCTGACTAAGGTGGTGAGTGATCTGGGCTTAGACCCACTTTAGCGACAGGGCGGTCTGGAAATTCTGCCCGCCTAACCGTGAACACACCGCCTTTTTTTCAGAGGCGCAAATCTTTAGCAGCCTACGATTTGTTAGGCCCAAGCTGGATTGTTGCAAAAGAAGCCCATCACCAAAGCCCTTGTACAAATATAAAGAAAAAAAACATGGATCGTTCGTCAAAGGTATGTTTCTGGCTCATAGCGCAGCTGCGCCTGGCTAAGGAATAGCTCTTGACCCGGTTTGAAAACGCCCAATTAACAACAGCACTGTTCTAGCGTAGCAAGATATCCCACGATGGAGTCGGCGAGCTCCCCAGCAAACCCACCAGCAGGTTTACGCCCATTGAGGGCGGTAGGTCATGGACTGTGTCTGTTGCCCTTCCTGGTAGCGTGGTTGAAGAGTAAGTCAAACCGTCCCACCCAGCCATTCCCAACTTCTAAGTCTACTAAGCTAGCTGCCTTCTAGTGCCCATACCACAGATCAGCAAGTCGCACTGCCAGGTCGCCTCGGCCGGGCGCTTGCACTACATAACATCGATGAGGTCATTCTCTACGACGACACGCAAGCCTCAAAGCGGCCGGCCCATATCGACCCCAAGAGCTACACGGCTGACACCGACCCATGCCACTTCTTGTCACACGTGCTGTCGTACCTTGAGACACCACCGTTTATGCGCAAGGCACTCTTTCCTCTGCACCAGAACTTGCGTCTAGCTAGCAAGCTACCATCGCTTGATGTGCCACACCACCCGCACCCTGCAGAGTGGATCCCTTACCGTGAGGGCGTCACGCTCTCACGCAAGAGCAAGACTGGTGGCACCCTAGTCGACGTTGGACTCAAAGACCCTGTGTCACTCCCCGATGCCATCCCGCCCAACACCCGCGTTACTGTCTACATGGATACACCTACATCGCCTGCCCGGGCTATTCACCCTGCTGACCCGCGCACGGAAGGTGGCTACTACTGGGGCTTCTCGATCCGCCGTGCCAAGGGCATTGGTGCCGTTTTTACCGAGAGTCCGTACGAGGAGGGCTATGATGTCAGTATTGGGACCTCAGAACGTGGCCGGCCAATCCATCGGTCTGTGCCGTCGGGAAGCCTGGACTTTAAGCATCTGCTCATTGTGTTTGGCGGTCCCAAGGGCATCGAGTATGCCGTATCAAACGATGAAGATCTAGGCGGCCTGGAGGTCACTGGTAGCAAGGCCAGGGAGCTCTTTGACCATTGGGTCAATGTTTTGCCGGGCATGGGAAGCAGGAACATGCGCACTGACGAGGCTCTATTCATCGGGTTGACGTCGTTGGGGTCCCTGTGGGCACAATAATAGAGAAGAAATGTGAAACAGAGACAACAGAATTCAATATGTATTAAAATAGTTATATATTGGTGTAGCTTGGAATCAGAGTGGTTGAAGCCATCTTCCCTTTTGCCCATCCATCAAGCATTGTCTTTGAACATGACAATAGTTTGTGTAAATCCGTTCATATTGTCATTGTACCTGGCGATATCCACGCCATTTCTGGTGGCCATGTTCTTGGTCCCCACGGTGTTCAGGTTGTAAACTACCAGCCCAACACCAGTAGAGCCCCCATCGATATCAAATATACGTGTTTGGCAGCTTGCCTCGGCGCCCTCGGCACTGCAGGACGTACTATAGTTGTTGAAGAACGAGTAAAATCCAGCACCGTAAACCACTACATCTTTCGACGACAGTACACGCAGTCCCCATGCCATTTCACACGGGGCTGGGTCATCTTGGCGCGACTCGCAATAGGCTTTGAAGTCAGGGTCTGACATGCTAGGCAGCACGGGGAAGGGCCGAGAGGCCGGAGGGTTGGGCTGGAAGTAGGGCGTCTCACTTTGAATGAGGCCCATGTAAATGTCTTTGGTGTTTGCTAGCTGGTACTGATATAGTACATGGTGCTCAGAGCCCGAGCCGCTAATCCAAATACGCCCGTCCTTAGACTCAATAAAGACACCGCGCCCGGCATAAATAGTGATCTGGGCATAGCTGGGATCTTCCAAATCGTGATCGGATACCCAGATCCAACAGTTCTCGTGATAGAGGCCTGAGGCAGACTTGGTGATGTGCAGGCTAGTGTGGGAGGCAATGCAGTTTTCGTTGATCACATCCGAGTTCGGAGTTGTGGGACAGTCATCCAACATAAGATTGGTGCCGGCAAAGCCACCAACACGAACATGGACATCCCAAAGGCCAGAGGGAATTCCTGGAGAGTACAGGTTGTACTCAATCAGCTTGGCGCCGGCGCAGGCACCGCGGGTCGAAATGACCATATCGGACCATTCAATCCGGCCCCTTTGGCCCGGCTTTCCAACCTGAACTACGGGGTAAGGTTCATTGATATCCTGGAACTTGGGGCCGCTGGCCATAATGATTGATGCAAGAGCTTCACCAACAATTCTGGCACCGGGGGGAATGAAGATGGTGTCGGTGACAAGATAGGTTCCAGCATCCACAAACACAACAGTGTCTGGCTTTTCGGCACATGAGGCAAATAGCTCATTGAGAGCGTCAGTATCATCAGTCTTGCCATCGCCTTTAGCGCCAAAACTACGAGCAGAGACAAATTGGTTGGCAGAAAAGGTTTCGTAATACGGCTGAATAAGAGTTAGTGTGGTGACGGGACATTGCAGGTGTAGGTGATGCATGCCATACCTTGGATCGTTCATAATACTTCCCCGTCACTGAGTCCTTGAGCATAAAAGGAGCTTCCTGATGTGAGGGATCCACGTCGAGAATAGCCTCGGGGCCGCTGGGGTTGTACGTATTTCCCTAGATTCGACATGTATCAGCATCAAACGCCTAGCATGTGACAGCGTGCAACTCACATTCATATAGCCATCAACAACGGTTGAATCGTCGGAGCTTGCCATGATAGTTTTATCTGAATTCACCAGAATGTTGGGCACGTTCTTGAAAACAGTGTTCTCAATCACCAAAGAGCCTGCCTGGGGGTTCTTTTCAGAACTACCATACGTGCATTTGATGCCCGCTTCTGTGACTTGTGTGAACTCGCTGTCAAGAACCGTCATAGACCCTGTACTACCACTGGTCATTTCAATTCCCACGGTGCTATTGTAAATACTCAAAGACTTGAAGGTCCAGCTCCAATTCCACATTTGCTTAATGGCCGTCTGTGTGTGAGAGAACGATAGATTCCGCGCTGTGTACTGCTGGTTGTTGAACTCGGCGCCCACCATGCCGCCATAGAAGACAAGATCACCCATGTACCCCCCAGACCCACTGTCCACACGCAGACCAGTGTGCCGGCTACCACCAGCCTCAGACATTCTAAATACGATATTGTTTATCGAGGTGGCCTGAGACGAAGGCCAATGAAGGCCCAGAGCAGACGCCTCAGCCGGTATTCCAGAAATGTCCAGCACAAGATTGCGGATCTGGCGGAAGAATACATTGACAGCCTTCCATGCCAGCTTCCCGTCGATCAACGGGTTTGCGTCGATGAGCCCACCAGCAAATGAGTCAGCAGAAAAGTTAGAGGCACCCTTGATGACTGGGAGATCAGTGGGGTCGCCAATGATTTGTGTATAAAAGTAGTCAATGATGGATGAGGAGATGCTATATGTGCTAGAGTAGAGTTAGCTTTAGAAAACGGGGGTGTAAAGCCCACAGAGCCGGGTAGAAGCATCTGTGCTACCAACTTACCCGGGGGGGAAGTAAACGACAGCGGGTGTAACTGTGCTGCCTAAGCAATCGCCGGGAGCACAGCGACCGCCGGAGCTGATTGCAAGATTGATAGCAGCGGTGTCGTCTGTCACGCCGTCTCCCTTGGCTCCAAAGTCTCGCACATTGCGGAAAACAGTGTAATTTGGGGTTGGAGCGTAGGCTGAAATGCCCTGGTGTTGGATATCCTCCATCCAATAGGCCGATGCTGGGTCAATGGCCCAGGCTAGAAGCGCTGCCGCCAGAGGCGAGGGCTGCCAGTGCATGGTGGTGATGGATGACGTGTGGTTTGCGAACTGGGATCTGATCTGCGATAACGAGACAGACAAGAGGAAGGAGAGTAGAGGGTAGCGTATAGCAGTAGAGAGCAGGGATCAAAGAGCAGAAGAGAGCAGATCTTGTACTAGCAGACAATGGAAGTAAAGCCGAAG
This sequence comes from Ceratocystis variospora, assembly GCA_038407165.1. Taxonomy (NCBI): domain Eukaryota; kingdom Fungi; phylum Ascomycota; class Sordariomycetes; order Microascales; family Ceratocystidaceae; genus Ceratocystis; species Ceratocystis variospora. The sequence continues at coordinate 45,866 of JAXHKN010000085.1, read as the reverse complement.
GTCAAAGGGCAGGTAGATTGGCAGTGAGGTCGAGTGGTTCCCCCTTCTTTAAGTAACACCAATGCGATGGCCTGATATTGATGCAGCGTCCAGCAAAAAGGGATATGGCCCAGACCAAGGAAAGAATTTGAGTGATTAACCGCTGTTATCTCTGAGTCTTGCTCACACGGTGGTGGGAGCATCAAAGGGTTATTTCGGAGCGCGGATAGGTCTCACATACGTATGTAGTACACCGCTACACATCGGTGCGGATATATACAAACATAATGCCTACGTCTAGTCACATGGAAGCCTACGGGCGCGTTTATGCATACGCCCATTTATACGTATAGTTAGCCTAGCCCTTGTACATATCGGACAAAACCAAGGCCGCAAAACAAAACAAGATCAGAGCAGCAAGACGAAGCCAATACGGATGCACCAACAAGTGCTGTGTCAATGGGACGGCCAGAACATTCTTTTCTTCTTTTCTCTTTGCTTCCTTTTTGCACGCACTATCTCGTCTTATCTCTTATTCATCTGATAGCCATATGTTTAGATACAATGCGTCTCAACAAAACAAAGACTTAACCTAGACCTTAGATACCCACTCCTTGAATGATGTTGATCTTCTCAGGCCAGCTGTTCATGCCAAAAGCTAGGCTAAGAGTACAGGGCAATAAACGAACAATTCCTATAGGACACGGAGGAATACAAGGGAAGGCGGGCAAGGGAAGGAAGACGAAATAGGCCACACAGCCTGAATAAGGGATTGTGTTTGAATGTGTAGGCACACTAGTGCATGCACATTTTGTGACGCGCTGTATTAGTTTACGTACATCTACATCCGCGTCATGTGTGCTTGTGTATACCAGCTAAGAAAGAAAAAGCCCAGTAAATAAACAAACCCCTTAGGCTACAGCACGGCTTTTCGCAAGAGAGCAAATCTCAGTGACGGTCAGGCGACACACTGTGCCGGCGCACTGATTGGCCGCGCTTGGAATCCCTGGTGTCCTTTACCGACGCCTCATCTCGGTGATGTGACGATCTCCCGGATTCCGAGCGTCGAGAGTCTCCGCCTTTGTTATTTCTGCCATCTCGCCGGTCTCTGTCGCTGCGCCTGTAGTCCCTGTCTCTCCGATCCCTGTCATCGCTTCGTTTATCACAGTCTCTCTGCTCTGCGTTGTCTCTGTGAGAGCTGTCCGTTCTTCGTTGCCGGCGTTTGTCGTCTCTATCACGGTCGCGACGGTCGCGGTCACGACTTCGTCTATCCGACCTCCGGCCATCGTCGCGATCCTCCCGCCGAGGGCTAGACTCCCGCGAGTCACGGCTTCGGCTGCGGTGCCGTCTGTGACGATGTCTGTGTCCCCGCTCTGATCTGCTTCTACTGTGCTGGTGCTTGTCTTTGTCCGTGGCGCCCATTTGGGACATCAGTTGCCTTCGGCGCGCGGGGTTGTTCATCATAGCTTCGTATGCCTGTTGTTCTTGCTGCTTGATGGCGAGCAATGGATCTTCGCGAATTTTTGCGGCGAGGTCACGGGCATTATTCGCATTTGCTGAAGAAGAAGAGAGAAAGGAATCCTGTGCCGCATTCTTGGCCAGCTTCGCGTTATCATCGCCAATAAGAACTTTCTCGATGCTGCGCTTTCCCAAGAGAAACGATTCAAGCTCCTCAGTTGTTCCGGCCTGGCCATTGTTCGGGCCCTGATACATCCATTCGACTCGGTCGATGCGTTTGCGCCCGCCGGCAGCTTCGAGCTGGCGCTGAACCTCTTCCTTGGCCCGTTCCTCTAAATCAATAAAATCTTAGTATTCAAATTTTTGTGTCTCCGTCAAGGAGCTTGTATAGCTGATATCTCATACCTTTAATTTCTTGAATGCGCTGCTGTGTCTTCTTGCGTTCGCTGAGGGCCTTTTGTTCTTCGTCGTACACCCTTGCCTGATTCTTCATCAGGGAAGGGTGAAACGACTTTTTCACATTGAGATCGCCACTACCCATTTTAGCTGGCGTGAGAAAGTAGTGGAATGAAGAAGGAGTGTTTGTGTCTGGTGGCGTGGCGACGATAGAGTCGAGATAAAGGACAATAACAATAGACAGACAATACATAAACGTCATACAATTTTGCCGTTGCGCAAAGGAAGCGGAATTCGTAGCCCTGGTATAAGCCAGCTGCTACCAGCTGGCTGTCAGCTCTACTATGGCTTAAACCCTAAATCATCGAGAGACTTGGAGTAATCGAGGCTATTTAACCCACACGACGGCTGTCTTGGTTACTAGTATCATCTGACTAACTCCATTCTCGTACTCCAAAATTCTAACGTATACTTAATCCCCCAAGAAAGCTGCTGAAATCCACAGCTTAACGTGTAATTCGCCTTTCCCTCACTTTCTATATCCTACCATCGAAGTTTGCGTGAACCTCGTGAACATGACTTACAGATCCGCTGGTCAACGTATCTCTAAAGGCATCGTTGCCCTGAAACCCAGACTCACTACTACGACAAAGCCAGCTCTTGCTTGTCTTTTATCTACAAAGTCGTCTAAAACCATGTCCTCGCAACGAACTGCGGCCGACTCTTTCCAGCTTTTGCGCGAAAGTCAGAAAACAGGATCAGCCGAAGATGTGCTCTATGCTGCCCAGTTGAAAGAAATCAACAAATGGTGGAACACCCCGCGGTTCCATGGCATTAAAAGACCTTATAGTGCTGAAGATGTTGTTACTAAGCGCGGAACACAGAGCCAAACGTATCCCAGCTCTGTCATGGCAATGAAGCTGTTCGACCTCATCAAAGAACGGGAGGCTGCCGGTCAGCCAATACATACTCGTCTGTCATCATCCCATGTTTTACCCATATAGAAGTGCGTGTTCTAATATATGTACCCTTCGAATGTAGTTGGAGCTATCGACCCTGTTCAAATGACACAGCAAGCTGAAAACCAAGAGGTCCTCTACATTTCAGGCTGGGCCTGCTCGTCACTTCTGACCACGACTAACGAAGTCTCGCCCGATTTTGGCGACTATCCCTACAATACCGTTCCAAACCAGGTCCAGCGCATAGCCAAGGCCCAGTCCATGCATGACCGTAAACAATGGGATGCACGGCGAAAGATGACTCCCGAACAACGATCAGTAACACCATATATCGATTACCTGCGCCCTATAATTGCCGACGGAGACACAGGCCATGGCGGGCTTACAACAGTCTTGAAGCTAGCAAAGCTTTTTGCCGAAAACGGTGCTGCGGCTGTACACTTCGAAGATCAACTACACGGCGGGAAAAAGTGTGGCCATCTGGCTGGAAAGGTCTTGGTCTCTACCGGCGAGCATATTAATAGACTCGTTGCTGCCCGTTTCCAATGGGACGTAATGGGCTGCGAGAACTTGATCATTGCGCGCACAGACTCTGAAAGTGGGAGACTTATTAGCAACGCTATAGACTCTCGTGATCATGAATTTATTTTAGGCGTGGCTGATGAGAGAATAGAACCACTGGCCGAAACCATCCAGTCTATGGAAGCCCATGGTGCTTCCGGAGCTGAAATTGACGCATTCGAAGCTAAGTGGGTCAAGGAAACGACCTTGGTGACCTTTGATGAGGCAACTGTTGCCCAAATGCGCAAAGAAGGCATCTCGGACGACAAGATACAGGGTTATCTTGAGAGCGTAAAGGACCCCAATATGGGCATTGCCAAAAGGCGTCAGTTGGCAGCAAGACTAACCAAGACCCCGGTGTACTTTAACTGGGATATCCCCCGTACCCGGGAGGGCTACTATCATTTTCGCGCTGGTATGGAGGCCGCTACGAAGCGGGCCCTTGCATTTGCGCCATACGCAGATCTACTGTGGGTTGAGACCGGAAGCCCCGACGTACAAGTAGCTACCAAGTTGGCTCGCAAGGTCCGCGGCGTGTTTCAGCATAAACCTCTGGTATACAATCTCAGTCCTAGTTTCAACTGGATGGCCCATGGGTTCACCAACAAGACACTTAAATCGTTTATCTGGGACATTGCAAAGGAAGGCTTTGTTCTGCAACTGATTTCGTTGGCAGGTCTGCATAGCAACGCAGCAATTACAACTGAGCTTTCAAGGAATTTCAAGGAGGACGGTATGTTTGCCTACGTCAATTTGGTACAGAAGCCAGAGAAGGGGATGGACTGTGATGTGCTCAAGCACCAGAACTGGAGTGGAGCACCATACATGGATGGGATCATGGGGGCAATTCAGAGTGGCAGCTCCAGCAGCAAGAGCATGGGGGATGGGAATACCGAGGGGCAGTTTTGACTGTTGTTTTGCAAGTATGATGGAAGAGAAGCTATAATAATATAATAATAGTCCCAGAGATATCAGAGTAAATCCTGTGCTAGACTGGGGTGTGAATTAGCTTTTTCACACAGGGTACAGAAAGGTTCACACTCCTTTGTTATCGATAAGCCAAGGCCCCCCACTCGCCTCACATGCAAGCTTCCAAGGACTGGAGTCTAAGCTTTGGAATCAACAACTAAACCCTCTTCTAAGCTTATCCATCGCAGCATTCCCTAGGCACTATCATCATATCCTTTTAGTTCGTATATCAGATAATTCCCTTGATCACTACTTCGATTACAGCGATCCCCAAAATGTCTGATGATGATTTCATGCAGGAGTCTGATGAGGAGCAGTAGGTGTTATTCATTTCCCCTTCCAAAAAACCTTGCAACAGACGATCTTGCTCCTTGGTGCATTAGAGGAGATGCTCTATGGCACGCCGCAGAGTTTGTAGACATATCTAATACATGGCACTTTCCTTTCTTTACGGCTGCAGGTACGATTTCGAGTACGAAGACGATGATGAGGAAGAGGGAGAAGGCGGCGATATCGACATAGAAAACCGATACTACAACGCCAAGCTGCTAAAGCAGACTGAACCGTCCGACGCCATCACCGAGTTTCTTGAAATACGGAAGCACGAGCCCGAGAAGGGCGAATGGGGGTTTAAAGCTCTCAAGCAGGCCATAAAAACAGAGTGGCCACTAGACAAATACAAAGAGGTACGTTTCTGCATCCTGTCGTTGCATGGGGCATATTTATATAATCTGACTTTTTCTTGCTTCCTTGCAGGCATCTGAACACTACGCAGAACTCCTCATCTACGTCAAATCAGCGGTGGCACGGAACTATTCGGAAAAGTCGATCAATAACCTGCTAGACTATGTTGAAAAGCGGGCTGGAAACTCTGAAGCTCTGAGTGCGATTGGGAATTTCTACGCTCTCACACTTGGTACCTTTCAGAGTACCAACAACGAACGATTATGGCTCAAGACTAAGATTAAACATGTCAACTTCTTGCTGAGGATGAAAGAATACACTAAAGCGCAATCAATACTCAAAGAGCTTCACCGGGCGTGCCGAAAGCCCGACGGAACCGATGATCCCAGCAAGGGCACGTATGCCATGGAGGTATATTCGCTAGATATCCAGCTGAACTCGGAACTCAAAAACACCAAACAGCTCAAACACCTGTATGAGCGGGCTCTCCAGGTGCAGTCTGCTGTCCCACATCCAAAAGTCATGGGCATCATCCGCGAGTGCGGCGGTAAAATGTACATGGGCGAGGAACAGTGGGCTCTATCTCGCCAGGACTTTTTCGAGTCCTTCCGCAACTATGACGAAGCTGGATCACTACAGCGTATTCAAGTTCTCAAATATCTACTTCTTACGACTATGCTGACACAGTCAGACATCAATCCGTTTGACTCGCAAGAGACCAAACCATACAAGAATGACCCTCGAATTTTACCAATGACCGAGCTGGTTGATGCATACCAACGGGACGATATTCACGCGTATCAGGCAGTACTAGACAAAAACAAGGACATACTGGAAGATCCGTTTATCGCCGAAAATATCGACGAAGTTACGCGCAGCATGCGCATAAAGGGCGTACACAAGGTCATCGCTCCATACACTTGCATGCGCATGTCAAGTATTGCAGCCACACTCAGGATTAGCGTTGTGGACACTATGGACATAATCGGCATTCTCATCACATCAGGTGATATCAAGGGCCACATTGACGAGCAGGCTGGCACATTACATATTGACACGCAAGATAACGCCGATAGACTAGCCGATGTGATGGAGCTAAACGAAAAACTTGAGAGCCTTGTTCAGGCCACCATTTCAGAGCTTGAGTTGGGCCGCGGGGGGTTGGAGCTGCTGGACGAGGCTGCAACGACGACCGAGAGCTCGCGGCGCCTAAACAGGGTCATGCAATCGGGTGGTCGCAATGGATATAAATGAGTGGTGTATGTAAAAGGTAGCGACGAGGCACAGAAGGGAACGGGGTTTGCGACTGCATTGTGCATATCCGCTCTTCTGTGCCGGGTTCTTGCTGAACCTTTCTATGCCTGTCCTTTATTATTTGTTATGTTATGGTATACGAGTGAATAATGACTGGCGTTGTGTTTTTTTTTCTTTTTTTTTTTTTTTTTCTCTCCCCCCCCCCCCCCCTCCCCACTCCCCTCTCATCATTAATTGTTTACACCCATCGTAATAAGCACATTCTAGAGTTTGAAACCTGCTTGTTTCTCCACATGTCGCATACAGCCCGTCCATACCCACACATGTACCCCAAGCATCTAACGACTCTAAGCCCTTTAGTTCAAACAGCGTATCACAACAGGTAGCTATTTCTCCACACGATGGAGAAAAGAAAACGGAGAAATATTAATAGAGAGACACATGCAAACCCGGCGAAAAATAGAGGCGGACGAGGCGGGCGGGCATGGATATCTACTGTCTTGTCCGTTCAAACCTGGTTCCCAAACGGCTAGAAACAAAACTGTCAAAACAGCTTTGTTTGCTTCCTGAGATGTCTCTCAACTGAAGGCATCGTTGATTTGGGATACAAAAGACACAAAGAGAGACATATACGCACCCGCCTTTATTTCTCACTCTATCTGTCACTCCATTAGAAGTCTTTCCCGGCGTGTATGCCTGCATGTTAATGCCATCTCCTTTCCGAGAATAGAAAACATGGTAAAGGGAGGACAGTACGTAGGGCTTCTTGCTTCTTTTCCGCGCACATTCTGTCTCAAGGAACGTTGCTTTGTCACGTGGTGAATGTCGGAGATTGATTGCCAACGGACTACGGACTACGTACTGTCGGAGGTCATGCTAAGAGCTGGCCGACTGCGATCATGGCTGTTTCGATGGGGTGACACAAGCGGCTACACGTGTTGTGAAACATCAAAGTTGGAGAAGGCTGAAGACTCTAGGGTTAATACGCCTAAGATGCTTTGTAGTAGTCCCAAGTTTCATCAAACCTTAGTATCCACAATCCAGCGTCACAGAGCCACTGGTTGCGCTGATTTCTATGCGACTTAAGACTAGGCTCTATTATGCAAAAGCCGCCAGGCAATGATTATGGTATTTGCTTGCGTAGTGTGCTGCATGAATATACTCCTAATATCACGAGATTTTAAAAAAACCAGATTGCTTTGCTGCATGGACCAAAGTCCTTGCACGCATGTATCCATTTGAATTCAAACTACTACTGAAGTAGCGTAGCAGCACAAGGATTCAAATGCAAAATATGCCCAACGAGTGGGATACGAGTTACCACACTGCCACAGTAGCCACACGCATAGGATGGGAGCGAAGGCAAGAAGGAGGGAGAAAGAGACAAGGCCAAGGCCCAGGCGCCAGCTTGAGATGCCATTGTGCCTAAAGACAATCATCTGCGAATCATCATGCAGATGCGGGCAGCGGATACAAACGCAAATGGGAGCATAGATGTGGGTGGAGGTGCGGATGTGCAGATGGAGCTGCAGATACAAAGGGTGTTGTGGGCACTTGGCGACTGTTGTTGCATGCATATCGAGGAGTCTGGAATGGATGAGTGGTGCAAGGCCGGGGCCATGACAAAGGATTTGCAGCAAGACGAACAATCAGAGCAAGATAGTAGAAAACTGTGATATTTTCTGTTCCATAATACGCTGCTCTATGCTTTGACGTGAAGATGTAGCTCGTCATAGGTAAGAAAAGCTAAGGCTAGACCCGCGCGATATGCACAGTTTGCAGTGCATGAGAGACATAAAAAATACAAGGAAGTCGAGAAGGAAGGGAGGAAAAGGAAGAGAGAGGGGAAGGGGGGCTTAGTTTGTGGTAAGACTTGTACCAGGCTACATGCAGAGACAGAGGCAATGTTGAGAAGTACGTCTTTTTGGGGGTTTTTTTCCCTTGTCTCCTCATCGATATCGCAGGTGGAGTGTTGGAGTCATTAGAGAACAAACTCGGCCTTAGTTTCTCTCTCTTTGTTTATCTTTGGGCGACAAGGGTTTGTATTCTCGGAATATTTTGTTTTCTGCTAGATGCCGCACATGAACGTTATAAGTTGATGTCTGTGTGTTCATACCAGCGATGTCGACAACGTCTGTGGTGTCTTTCAACAACGTGTGAGGAGCATTACAGCATCAACACAAGCAAAGTATCACCAGTTCTCCACTTATCAGCCCCCCCCCTTGTCTGTCAATTGTCTGTGTGCTCCCCGGCGGCGTCTGTGCGTAGTGCAGTGTATGGACAATGTTGAATTTCAAGTCCCGGATCCCGCTTTTGCTTTAAGTCGTTCAGGGATGTGGCGGCCCAGTCGAAGGGAAAAGGAAGCGCACAGAGAGGGCTTCAAAATTCAAAGCTCAACGCATGGAGGGGCTCGGGTTTAGGCTCGATGAGGAGAACGGCAAAGGACCCAGAAGGACCAAGAAGAGCTCACTATGCATGAAGTGGGAAACGAGGAATAAGGTGGAAACAGGAATAAAGGAATGCGGGCGTGAGACAAAGAGACAGAGATTGAAAGAAAAGAAAGGATGAGAGAAAAGCGAGAAGGAGAGAGGGAGCGAGATAGTGTGAGAGGAGAGTGAGGGTTGATACATAGATGCGTGAATGAAAAGTCTTGCTTGATATGAGGCTTGCTGTCGGAGCCCGCTGCTGCCCTGAAATTTAGCATACACGTACAGGGGATGGAAGGTAAGGTAGATGCCCAGATACAGAGGCCAAGCAGGTTAGAGGTACATAGGTACAAGGTACAAAGGTACAAAGGTACAAAGGTACAAAGGTACAAAGGTACAAAGGTACAAAGGTACAAAGGTACAAAGATACTGGTAACAAACTGACCAATATTTCAACGTGGAACACTCACTGTACACCGAAAAAGAAGAGAAAGCACAGAGCACAGAGCACAGAACACAGAACACAGAACACAGAACACAGAACACAAGGCATAGCACGCAGTACACAGTATAGTACGGAATAAAGAGTACAAGACACAGAGCATAGGACGCAGGACACAAGGCATCGCACACAGCACATCACAGTACAGCCCGGCCCCTTTCTGCCGGATACTTCGATAGCACAGGCTGTACATACACCATCTTGGTAGCTACCTATTTCCTGAGGTGAGGCTGGAAGTAGCAGTAGCAGCAGCGACTTGGATGAAAGTACCCATGTACACCAGCATACCAAGATACAAAGTAAACATAAGCATCATGTTATCGATTCTTTATGTCATTTCTCATTTTATGTGCTTTGTTCAGGCTTGCACCATTACGCCCATTGTTCCTTTGTCTTTTGCGCATTGTGCTGCCACGCGGTGCAGTTGTTGGCTCTCTAGCTTCACTTGAATCAAATGATTCCATAGCAAGTGACATGGCAAAGCAAAGAGGTAGACAGACAAAGAGTGTCAAGGAGACCTCCACCCTGCTTCCTTCCTTTCCTTTCCCTTCCTCGTTCCTTCCGTTCCTTTTGTCAAGTTCTTTCTTTTCATGTTGCCCAAGTAGATTTCCCATCTTATCTTGCTCTCTGCCCCCTCTGTTTTCTTGCTGAGCGATTGTGTCGTTTCCGTGATATCTACACTACTAGTAGCTGGTCTCCGTGTGTTAGTTCTTTGTCCTTCCTGTTTCACAGTCTTTTCTCGGCTGCTATGATATTCAACTGTCACAAGGAGCTAGTACATCTACTTTGTCTCCTCTGGCCCATCTGGCATTGCCTAGCTTTTTATCTCCCCCTCTCCGTCCCTTCTTACGTGCTTCCTTCCTTTACTGCCGGCCTGTCTTGTCTTGCTCTTTCCACCTGTGCCCATCTCCTTCCTCGCTTGCTCTCCTACTTCCCTCTTTCTCTCTCGCTATTTTCTCATCATTCCTTCTCCTTCGTTTGGTGTTCCCCTCTCTTCCTATTTTTGCTGAAATCAAATCTGTTGATGTCTTGATGCCTTGCTTGATCTGCCTGGGCTTTCATAAATACTAGACCTCTTTCATCCTTGTGCTTTGTACACCGTCTCTGAACCATCTTTCTTCCTCTCTCTCTCTGTCCTCCTCTATCTCTCTCTCTTTTCTTGCTTTTGCTATTGTGGGCTACTGCCTTTTAGAGGCGTCGTGTGAGAATTTACTGCAGCTCTCGAAACTGCAACTTCCTTCCTTGCAGCATTTGCTTTGAACTTGCTTCTTCCGTTCTCCGTTGTGCTCACTCCTTGCGTCTTGCCCTGTTGATGCGAATACAGTCTATCATTGAAGGCTTCCAAGCAACCAAACAGGATACAGTCAGCCCCAAGAGTGACTGACTGGATGTATGGCACATTGAAGTTAAAACAATAGCTTTCTTTATTCTGTTGCAGCCGATCAGCTATTAGCTTCTACCTGAGCTTGAAAGGATCTTCACCTTGCTTGTTTTAGGCCATTGAGCAGGGAAGTTGCCTGTACTTGGAAATCCTTCACCTGGTCTTCAAACCGGGCTACTTATCTTCAAGCTTGCTTTAATCTTGTCAAAGCCAGAAGCTCAAGCCAAAGCTTCCCACTTAGCGTGGCCTGTGTCTACTTTTCGCTGCACTGCGCGACCCTATTTGATAGCGTTGAATAAAAGGGAAAGAGAGCCCTTCCTCAGAAAATGTTCCAGCCTCAGCCAGACCAATTTTCCACTGTTTACTTCGGTAAAACTTGTGCCCCAATGGACCTTGTGACCCCTGCAGTCACTGCTGTAGCCGCTACAGGCCAAGCCCCTAGGGCGGGTCCTACAGTGGCCAGCACAGCATATAGACCCCCCTCCAACCCAGATTCACATGGGTCTATCCCAGGTCTGGACCGCTGTATTAGTGTCCGCGATTACGCAGGGCTTCCCTCAACAGGGCTCCCCTCAGCAGGCCTTCCCCAGAACATGGATGATTACTATCCGCCTCTGCCACACTTTGCACACCACAATCAGCAGTCCAAACCCTGCCATAACCAGCGATTAGATGTGAGCCCAGGTCAAAGCCAGTGTCAGTCTCAGCCACCATCATCAACCTCAGCTCCCCAACCGCTTGGTATCTTCACGCAACCTTTTCTCAATCTGCATCAGCAGTACCAGCACGCCCAGCCCCAGCAGAGCCAACGCCTCCACCACCACAGTCGTCCTGATCGCCACTATCAAAGCCAACCTTCAAATCTGAGCTCGGCGCACCAGCTCCCTCTTGGAGGCCATCAGCCAGGACAGTGCCAGGATCAGCTTAGCCTTGATTTCGGCTTTCCCCGCGAGACCCACTACCCTCAGCTCGTTGACCAAGCTCAATCTTCACGGCCATCATCAGCTGTTGCACACCAACATCACTCCCAACTTCCTCTTGCTCAACCTCTAGCAATATCGGTCTCAGATACTTCCTCGGCTGCTGTTCCAAGGACTGTAAATACATCTACCTCGAGTTACTTTCCTGCTCTAGAGGCAAGCCCTTGGAATTCGTCGCTTTCGCTACTCTCTGCCCCTGGCTCTTTAGCTTCCACCCCGCCCAGCCCACACTACTTGCACCCGCAGAACAGCTCATCGTCCCCCACCATTACAACCACCATCCAGCGCGATTACCAATCTCAGATTCCTTTCTCCTTGCCGCTGCCAATTTTGCCGCTGCTCTATTCATCAACCACCATGGGCACTAGCGATAACCTGTCCCACACCACCGCAGCTTTTGCTGACGATATTGCGGCTCAGGAAGCACTAGCTCGTGACTATCAGCCCGATCTTCAGGTATGCTTGTCTTAGATGAGCAGGTTAGAGAAGAACAATAGAGCGTAGCTTGCAAATACTAATGGAATTTATCTATCTGCAGGGTCCTCTTGTTGGTAACAAAATCTCTAGTGTGGCCATTGCTGAGGCCTATGCCCGTGCCGACCCCGTGTACATTGAGAAGACCAGTGTATGAAACCTCCATCACCGCTGATAGCCCACCGTCTATCCTCCCCCCTACACACTCAATGTACTAATTCCTCCTATCTAGGCCCTGCCTCAAACATACAGCCACTATCGTCCCATACAAGGCGACGGCAACTGTGGATGGCGCGGTATGTTTACAATTGAAAGCCAAAAAAAACGTATGCGGCAGATCTCTAACTCTATACAGCTATTGCCTTTTCCTATTTTGAGAAGCTCGCTGAGATTCAGGATCAGGCCTTAATCCAACATGAAATTCTTCGACTTATTTCATTCAATGACGCCCTGGAAAAGGTCGGTGGCTACGATGCCATGCTGTTTGAGGATATGGCTGAACAGACTACCACATTGCTGAAAAGTCTTAGCGCCAATATCTCTTCTCTCAATGATAGCATGGCCCTCATCACCGCAGCCTTCAATGATGCCGACACCCAAAGCGCAATCATGTACCACATGCGCCTTTTAGCTGCCACCACCATCAAAGGTAACCCGGAGTACGAGCCTTTTACTGGTGGTCTCGGTCTTGCTGGCTTCTGCTCTCAAGTGATTGAACTTCCCAATCGTGAGATTGACCATCTTGGTATTGACGCCCTGGCAGCTGCTCTTCTCAAGCCTATCAACATGGTGCTTCAGATAGTCTACTTGGATCGGAGTAAGGGCACCCAGCCCAACACTCACCAGATACCCGCGGATGGTGATCTTAAAGTTGCCAATGAGGCTGGCCGCGCCATCTATCTTCTGTTCCGACCTGAGCACTACGATATCCTTTACAAAGGGCGTATTCAAGTCCAGGTAAACAAGGTCGATGTCTCCTATCATAATCACAATAAATTTGAAAGCGCGCACAACCATCTCGCTTCCTTTGCTACGTTTGATTTCTCACAGTTGGCCACGATTCCTGGCCTTTCCAAGTTCCCTTCCCCAGCTCCCTCCATGTCTGGCAAAGTGCCTATGTCCGTTGGCCATGGCTTCATGCCCATGGAGACCAATTCCTGGGGCACCGATGCTGGCATGAGCATGGCTCCTTCTCAGAAGCCGCCGCTGGTGTCTGGTTCCACCAGGGTGTCTGACCGCAGTATCGCCTTTAATGTGGTGGCGCCTGCAAAACCCCCGCTCCCATTGTATTCGCATATGCCTCACTCGCGCCAACCCATGACTCCTATTTCAGAAACTCCCTCCCCCACCGTGCAGTCACCCTCGGGCGAGACGCTGCAGTCGATGTTGCCGCCACTTGCACGCCCAACGTCGTCATCACCATTAGTATCAGCGACGAGCTCTAATACCACACAGCAATATCCACTACGCTTCAGCATGCAGTACTTCCAACTCGGAGATTCATTCAAACAAAGTCAGCAGGTTATGAGCTACAAAAACAGCCATTTCAATAGGGCACACTTCAAAAACCCCAAGTTCACACCAGAGCAATGGACACCGCGGGATGATGACGAAGACTGATGCAAATTTCATGTCATTTTGCTTTGTTTTCTTTTTTTTCTTTTTTTTTTTTTTTTTCGTCGTGTATTGTTGGCTTTGTTGTTATTTATTAGCCTCAAAGGGGCTGTAATTTTCGTGGGTGGTTTTGTTTTCTCTTCCGTCTGTTTTATTCCAGACTCCTGCTTTACTTTTTCTTGTCTTGTTTCACCACTTACTTGTCCTTGACAACCTGCCCTTCCCTCCCCCATCCCCTCTTCCTTCATGGTTGCTTGAAGATCAAAAGTACACAAAACTATGTTATTTACTCTGCCTATTTTTGCTTCTTGTTCCGCTGAGTTTGCCAACTGGCCGTTGAGGTTTTGTCGAAATACACTTATACTACCGCTCATTTACCGCCACCATTTGTGAAAATTTGATCTATAGTTCCCATCACTGACTATCACAACACGCTAAACACAATACACTGTCGCTTCGCGCCTTCTTACTCCCTATCTCTCTCGACATGTAGACCTAAACCTCTATCCCATGGAGAATAAAAGTCATAAGGGTGCACCGGTGTACTATCCATCGTTTCACCAGCCTGCTCCTCTCGCCTACTCCGCTCCCGTTTCCGGGCCTGCCTCTCCAGAACTTCTGCCACTGCTGAGCCCATTGTCAGACTACAAGATGTATCATCCAGCTCGAGCGGCATTACCACAGACGCAGGCAACTCGGCCTGTCGCGAGTTCGGGGGCAGCTCCTGCGGAACATCTGTAGCCTTTACCCGACGCCATAACGCCCACGGAACTTTGGGTGAGTCTAGCTCAGATGCAGCGCCGGTTAGTGAAGGGTAGTCTGCCGGCGTCTTTTCCCCGCTGTGACCGGCATTTGGCATGGGGGGAGACGATTGTGGGCCACTAGGTATAGCAGGGTTGGAGTGAGAGCGCCTAGAGCGCCTGCCGCGACATATCCGTCGGACGAAGAATAGTAGTGTGATAAACAGCCCCAAGCTAGCAATAGCGCCGATGGCAATTCCGGCTATGGCACCACTAGATATTCGGGGGGAAGTGTGTGTGGGGCTATCCGAGGATGTGGGCGATAGTGATTCCGTAGAAGCGTGTGTGCCTAGAATGTATTCAAAGTGTTAGAACCTGCTCCATGTGTAATTTGGTGCTCTTGAATCTCACCATTTGATGGTGTAGGTAAGGCAGAAAACATGGATGTCGCCAACTGTACGTTTCGGTACAGCACACCACTTTGCGCCTCTGGTGGAAGTGCAAGATCGTCTAAACATGTCACTAGAACTCCCAACTCGCCCTCAACCGGCGTCGGCCCATCATCAAAATCCCAAACACGCAGTGTGCCGCACCCTGCGCCCCCGCATTTAACCGTTCTTGTCGTCATGCTGGCAAACAGACGCACGCTATCACCCTCGGCGAAGCTCATAATGGCAGCAGAGGGTGCAGGTGCAGGGGTTGATAAAGGCTGAGGGTGTGGTAAGGCCAAGGCTGCGCAACTTAGGCCGCGTGAGATAGAGGTCGTCGTTAATTGATTACTAGCAGGGAGAGAAAGCCAGCGACAACCAACAGTGCCATCCCAGGTGGTGTACTGGGCATTTTCCCCTGTGCATTTAGCAGTAACGACTTGAGACAGAAAAGAACGCGAAGTTAGTGGTCAAGGAAAAGAGTCCAATGCAATGTGTATCTAACCACGTTGTTATCTGCTGACTTCTGCCAAAGCATTCTGGCGACATACCTGTAGTTCCGGTTGAATATATGCCTATGACAGCGGATGCATCATTGTCGATTGAGGCTGCCGTTATTGGAGCTGCGAAGAGAATGGCAAGGCAGAGAAGAAGCTGCGCCATGATAACATCAAGATCATGATATAGCTCGTCTGGAAAATAGTAGCAAACGAAGTCAGACTGTAGGCTCACTCCAAAAGTTTGAACTTTCGATCAGGCCCGAAGATATGGTTCACCGCTTTTCTTTTGTCCTCTACAAATCAAAATCAGGAAAGACCAAGATAAAATTTCTTCAATTATGCCTGACCTTGGACTCATTGTTTTGGCAATTGCTTTGGTCGTGTTTCCATCTTTGCTCTTTCATCCACACCCATAGGAGCAATCCGCCAACGGCAACCACACACGGCATTGTTTGCAATGTCTGTGTCCCTTCCTATTTGACGACTTGTATTCTTGTCTATGGTAACACAAGAGTTACAAGTAAGCCCATCATAATATGAGCAAACTCGTCCGCATATGGTCATAACTCCCAGATAGCGCTTCACACACTACCTTTGTCGTTTTAAGATACCAAGATTATATGGCAAAGATTGGCGATCTTGGTCGATGGCGCCTGTATGCAAATGGCTAGTAGGTCTTGAGTGGAGCCGAAGCGTAAGCGCTGCCATAGCTCATGCCGAGCGGAAGGTTGAAGGGCTAGAAAAAATGAGGATGAGACAAGGAGTGACTGAGTACTTCTTAGTCGTTACATTCGGCTGATCTGTCTACTAACCGATCACGAAGTATTTATCAGTACTTTAATGCATGAGTACCTCTAGAATGAGACATATAGAAAGAGTGCTATCGATATCGATCAGCCACTTTAATCTCTGCGGAGTTCTAGTGGTCGCATACTTTATCATGACAATCGAATAACTATATACATATCGTCCAAGTCATACATTTCCTTCACCAAAGCTATCAAGATTGCGACCAACGTCAACCTTCAACCAGTCTCCACACTTAATATTGCCAAAGTTAGTCAATCGTTCTTCACCGCTTTCTATCCGCAGGGCAGAAAACCCGGCTACAAAAAATTATTTGCCCCTCCATTTCCTCACAAGCACATGGCCTCTATGGCGGGGTAGATTTGTGAGAGTTAGTAGCTGTCGTAGTACCCCATAAGCTCAAGTGCACCTGTAGTCGTAGTGAGCTTTAGCGGCTCTACACCCCCAGCAAGGACTATAGCTCGCTCGCTGGCTGAATTAGTTTTCTTCTCATATAATAAAATTATTTCGCCATAATTTTCGCCATAATTTTCTTCCTCCTCTTTCCTCTTCGACCCTCTAACTTCTTTACCGTCGTTAAATCAGGCTAACTTGATTCTTATCACACACCTTTATATCGCGATGGTCAATTACGACAGCTATGAGACGCCTCTTGGCGCGCGTTACGCCAGTATGTGATCCCGCACTCTCCCTCCAAAAAAGCCCGCGCCTTGGTACCATCCGGCAGCCGGCGGTTGCCCGGATCTCCCCGAACTAACACCCCCCCTCTTTTGTTGCATAGGCAAGGAAATGATGGAGCTCTTCTCAGCCCGTACTCGTGTCTCGACCTGGCGCCAATTGTGGGTATGGCTAGCTGAGGCTGAGAAGGAGCTTGGTCTAGACTTCACTGAGGAACAGATCCAGCAGCTGCGCGACAACGTCACCATCACTGATGAGGGCTTCAAGATTGCTGCCGAGGAGGAGAAGCGCCGTCGCCATGATGTCATGGGTAGGTCAACCCTATTATCAAACCAATACCTGGTTGTAAGAAGGCTTGCTTACATATATTATACGGCAAGCATGTCGTCTGCAATGCAGGCACGCAGATACAAAGCTAACAACCATTACTTTTCCATAGCTCACGTCTACGCCTTTGGCCAGGTTGCCCCCAAGGCTGCTGGTATCATTCATGTCGGCGCCACCTCGTGCTACGTCACCGATAACGCCGACCTGATCTTTTTACGCGATGCTCTGGACTTGCTGCTACCCAAGCTCGCCAAGGTTATTGATAACCTTGCAAAGTTTGCCATGGAGTGGAAGGACTTTCCCATCCTAGGTTTCACGTAAGGAAGGGCCTGTTCCCTTAAGCCATACCTCCCTCTCAGTTGTGAAATACTAGAGTTTTCTGGTTTGTTAACAGTTAACTTTCTTCGCAGTCACTACCAGGCCGCCCAGCCCATCACCCTCGGCCGCCGTGTCTGCCAATGGGCCCAGGACCTCATGATGGATCTGGAGGACATTGAGCACGTGCGCGCCGAGCTCAAGTTCCGTGGTGCCCAGGGTGCCACTGGCTCCCAGGCCTCTTTTATGGAGGTTTTCAAGGGCGACGAGGAAAAGATCGACAAGCTAAACCAAATTCTATGCCAGAAGGCCGGATTCTCTGCTATTTACGATATCTCTACCCAGACCTACACACGCAAGGTCGATCTGCGTGTTGCCAACGCCATTTCGGCGCTGGGTGCTACAGCTGTGCGAATTGCGGCCGATCTTCGCCACCACGCTCACGACAAGGTCATGGACGAGCCCTTTGAGTCAACGCAAATTGGCTCTTCGGCCATGAGCTTTAAGCGCAACCCTATGCGGTCGGAGCGCATCTGCGCCTTGGGCCGCAAGCTTAAAACTATTAACGCCAACTTTGCCGACACCTTCAGCAACCAGTGGTTTGAGCGCACGCTAGACGACTCGGCGGTGCGCCGCATGGATATCCCCGAGATGTTCCTGCTAGCCGACTCGATCCTGCTGTCGCTAGACAACGTTACCAACGGCCTGGTTGTTAACGAGGCGCAGTTCCGCGAGCAGCTAGCTCAGGAACTACCCTTTATGGTCACTGAAAACATCCTAATGAGAATGGTGCAACTTGGTATCTCGCGCCAGGACGCCCACGAGGAGGTTCGCGTACTGTCGCACCAAGCCGCCAAGGTGGTCAAGCAAGAGGGAAAGAAAAATGATCTTGTAGAACGCATGAAGTCGAACCCCTTCTTTGTAAGTTATGAAATACATGATGATATGGTTTTTCTTTGCATAAAGCGAGTTACTAATGTGTGCGAAATACAGGCTCCTATCAAGGACGAGATCGACGAGATGATGGACCCTAAGCTGTTTATCGGCCGCTCGGCCGGTATGACGGAGCGCTTTGCAGGCCCCAATGGCGTGCTTGACAAAAAGCTGCAGCCGTACCGCAAGTTCCTCAACTCTGCGTCGACTGCTGAGCTGAATGTTTAGAGCAGAGAACAACGGGTAGAAGGAGGAGATTAAGCTGGCTAGGGATATTCACTAGGTTTGCCAGAGGGAAAATGTAACTTTGCTTTTAGTTTTGGGTAAAAGAAAACTCTTATATATACACTCCATTTGTGAGCTATCTTTAACAGGACGTACTTCAGCTCTTGTCGAGTCGTCATCATCTAGACGGTGGCCATGGCGTTGGTGCTGACTAAGAAATAACTCATGCAACATCGGCTAAATAACGGCTAATCCCGATAAACAACCGTGCATTACTCATCACGGACATAAGTACGTAGTTTGATATGCATTCTACATGCTGCTAAAAAGCAAGCATCAAGATAGTTCGATCTACAGGACTTCTTACTCTAAACTAATCCACGAAGAATAATTTGTCAGTCCCTGATTACAAGGCCCCTCTCCTTTCCTTCTCCATTGTCTAAAGCTGTCGTCACCACTCTCCCTCTCCTTTTACCAGCTAAGCCCAGCCCATGTATCCATGTCGGCCCCTCTTTATAAAGGCAGTTTCAAGAGTTGTTTTTTAGTTGATAGCTGACAAGAGACGAACAAGGAGACAAGTCAAGGCCAAAGCTTTCGTCATTCGGGACTTGATATTTTGCTTTACCATCGCTCGGCCCTGAAACAAGCGGCCGTCGTATTCTTCTGCGCTACTCATTGAATCTGCAGTGGAAAAAAGGACTCGCCGAGAGGAGGCTGGCTATACCTTGCTCTCAACACTACCCTTGTTGATCCATCAGGACACCTTCTTTTTCCTTGCCCTCTTCTTTCTTCTGCTTGGCAGACATGAAATGGACAAGGGAAGAAGACCAAGTCTAGCCAAATCTTGAAACAAACGGACCCTATGTTGGCCGACTTAACCTCTCTTTCCTCTTCCCTCCAACAGTATAAACCCCTGAAAGCTGTACACTTTCGTGTCTTCTTTCTAGCTTCTTTGTTTCGACCAAGTTTCCTTTTTCTGATAGGAACAAACAAAGCACAAGAAGTCAGACCGCTTCTGTGTTCCTCAGTTTCTATCTAGATTGTTCTGCTGGTCTTCTCGATCTTTTCCTATTCGGTCTCCCCTATCAAAGAAGGTCAGTTAAACTTACAGATCCTTATTTCCAGGAAAAGCCAACCTGCAGAAAGAAGCTCAAGCACCCATCCTCTCCTTTATTCTAAAGAAGAAGAAAAGAGATAGCAGAGGAGGAGTCCCCTCTCCTTTGTTGGTGTCTGTCTCTCCACCACTTTGGTTTCCCTTGGTTTGGTCTAGGCCTGCCCTTTGTTTGCCCGCTTTTTCCATCCTACTCCTTCGTACACTACCCTTTCTTTATCTTGTTGCATTCTGCAGATCTCCTGGAAACCTAGTTTAAACTTTACCGTGCCCTGAATTCATCAAAAGCACAAGTCTCAAGGCTTCAGTCTTCCACTCCTCAGCTCTTGCTGTGTTCTGTGCCGTGGGTCACTCATTACTTGTCACCACTTGAAACAAGCCAGGGATGAAGGAGAACCAGACTACCCTTACTTGCACAAATCTTTACTAGATCTCTTTCCCGGCGGAATTCTCCCTTATACATTTCCCCCTCCCCCTCCCCCTCTCCTTCAACTTACGCCATTTGTCACGAAAGCAGCCGACTGAAACCATACCTTGATCCCATCACAGGCGAGGTGATTTCCGAAGCACCTCTTCCTTTATTATTGCCCTACATAATAGGATTCCCTATTGGTCGCTTTTCCCTCCCCAGGCCAAGACCACCGCCCATCACTACCGTAACTAACTTTCCACTGCAACCCCACCAACAAATCAACAGCGGTCACCCAGCAAGCTAATAGTACAGCGCAACAGCCAGAACACCCAAGTCTTGTCGTCCACCTAGTCTTCTCGCTTCTTTTATTTTTTGTCATCTTGCTTGTTCATTCTGATCTGATCTTTCTGTTACACTGGGCCCGGATCCACGCCGCGCCGCAAGGGGAACAAAGGCACAAGAGCAAGAGATTCTCATCATAGTAAGTCTATGCCCATACAACACGCCAACTAACAACGGTTCCTATTACTTTTCTTGGTCCTGTTTCGTTTCCCTTCTCCTTTTATTTTCTTTTCTTGCTCTCTTGCATTATCGACCACTTCTCACGCCGTCAAACTGCGCTCCCTCATCTTTGTTGTCCCCATTCTTCCATTTTCTACTCTTTGTCTTTGCTCTCTTGAAACACACTCAAAACCTGTACTTTTATACTTCGTCGTCCTCGCTTACCTTGTTTTGTCATAATTCTTCATCGTGTTGCCTGTGTCCTCGTTCTCTATTTCTCTTTGTCCTAGTCTTGACTTCCACATCACTTACCACCTTTTGTGCCCCGTTCCTAATCATATCGGTCTACACTATATTCTTTCCTCCCTTTGCACGGCAGCAGAAGATACCCAGATACACTTTCCCTATTTCACATTATTCCCTTTTATTTAACGTCTCTGATTATCCGCCATGCGAGGCTCTCGGATACGTCGTCTTAAACGATCTATGACTGACTTCCATATATCTATTGCATCAGCTCTATCATACAGTACTACGCCAGCTCTTCCTCCTATTAAGTCCACTATGAGTCTCAACATACCAGCCAAGCCTAGCGATATCAGCGGAATCCTGAAAACGCTCGAGGCACAAGGCTCTAAATCTGGTAGGCAATCTAACTTGCACCCTTATCCCTTTCATATGCTCTACAACCTAACCTAGCAACTCCTAGACGACGATGCGCTACTAAAGCAGCTACATCTTCTCACCCGCACAACAAAAGCCTCGGAGCTAGGTGCTCTTCTCTCAGAAAATGCCGTCAACATCATTTCCAAGATTGCCTTTGTAAAAGGCAAGCCTACTCTGCGCAGACGGGCAGCATTGCGGTGCTTGAACAACATTCTAGTTTTACAACCGTCTCTTCGGCGGTATTTTGCCGAAAAAGGCCATGCCTTGAGTGTCATCGACCTCTTAGTCGTAAGTAGAACCATGTCTCACCTACAAGGCATGTCACTTGCTAACCAAATAAATCCTCGCCACTTACAGGAAGGTGATGAAGAAGACGAGCTGCCTTGTGCCAGTCTCATGATGTTCAGTTCGGTTGGAACTGGACTAGATCTAAGCCCACAGTTAGAGAAAGGCAAGTTGGTTAATGCCATTTCAAAGGTCTGTCTTTCCATTTCCCCAGGATTAACATAATGCATATATCACCCAGCCACTAACATACATTTATAGGCCGTCACACGCCACGCCAGGACTTCAAATGTGCCCACAGCAGACCCGTCATCGCCAGGAAGTGCCATTTTGAAGCTTCTATCCACTCTCGCTTTAATGTACGAAAAGCAAGTCGATAAATTCTCACCCACCATCTCGCCGCTATTTGATCTTCTCACCAAAGTTGCTATACCTAAAGACGATCCTCTTCAGCCACCAGTCACTCTCCTAATCAACTGCCTCTTCGCCATCCCGCTACCTAACCACTACACTTACTCGAAAGAGAGCGTCGCTCGCCTAATCGAGCTCCTCGAGCTCAGTCTTGCTGCATATGAAAAGGACAACACCAAAATTGACAGGGATATCGTGCCCTTGATGCTTACTATTTTGCGACTTTCCGAATCATCAGATAAAGCAGCTAAACAGGTTATGTGCGACAAATTATTCCCGTCTGAAAAAGACCGTGAAGAGGCACTTGGCCGTGGCACCACACTTCCGCACAAGCTACTTCGCCAAGTTTCGAATCCCATAGCCGCCAATTTCTGTCAGACTACACTAAATATATATTTTGAGCTGGCTGAGAGAAATCCGCAGGCCTTCGTTACGATCGTTGGCTTTGGTAATGCCGCGGGTTTCCTTGCTTCCAAGGGCATTAAGATGTCGGAAAGCGAGATTAACCAGAACAGTAGCGGCCCAAGTTATGCAATCAATCCCATCACTGGACAAAGGCTTGACATGGAAGAAGTTTCCGATCTCCCTGAAATGACAGATGAGGAGAAGGAGCGCGAAGCAGAAAGATTGTTTGTGTTGTTTGAAAGGTACGTCTTACTCTCTTTGTCTTTAAAGTCCCCTTTTTTTTTAACCCGAAAAAAAGGATTCCCATACTAATAAATATTCTTTCCAGATTACGGGACACTGGCATTGTTGATATTGAGAATCCGGTCACCAAAGCCAAGCAGGAAGGGCGATTTGAGGAGCTCCCTGATGATTATGAGGAGGATGAGGATAACAAGAAGTAGACGGACCCGTGAATCTAACGTACGACCATTTGCCGTGAAACTCTCCAATCAGATCTGTAAAGACAAGTTTGTGCATTCAGTCTGAGGCATTCAAGAATCGTGATACTAAGCCTAAATAATCCGACCATTTACGTCATTACCCTCCCAGGCACACCAGGTGGTCGGGCCTTCGGCTAAAGCTCGGCAGTATTTCAAGTCTTCACTTTATGACTTTGTGGGTACAAACAATCCAACAATTTCTTAACGACGACTCAAAGCTCCTCAATCAAGTTCCAAATTTGTCCCGTCACAATCATTGATGCTAACATCACACCTAAGACAAAGTTTCTTGTCGTCCCTAGAGAAATGTCAACTGTGCTCGTTACACGAACGTCCGCCGTTCTTGACATAATACCCGTCATATCTTGCCGAAGCTCACATCATCACCCCCATCACAATGCACTACAACGTACAATTGGACCCTCCTCCTTGAGGCCTAGACAAATCTCGATATCCAGACAAAGCTTTGCAACCGATGCGCCCAAAAAGAAAACGAAAAAGAAATACGTCATACCTACAGCTGTCTCGACTCCACCGCGGCGTGACCCGTACATGTTTCCCAAGGCACGCGAGTGGGCGACAGCCGTTGGCATCGGCACACCAGCATCCCTGCGGCCCGTCAAACTATCTCTGCCGCCGCATCTGCGCGGGGTGGGATTTGCGCCCAAATACTCGCTGCTTCCAACGATCCGCGCCACTGATATGCCGGTCTATTTTTCCGCACTCGAGCACCCAATGAGTGCGTATCAAATGCTCAAGTACGAGCGCAAACTAGCCACCCATTCACTATTTCTCTACGTCCATGTAGGCGTCACAGCACAGCCAGTTGTGCGCAACTATGTCGAGCGCTGGGTACGCGATGCCATCTGGGCGGCGATGCGGGAACATGGCTATTCCAATACAGGCCGCGTGCTCCCAGCAGGAGAGATGCCACCAGGCATTATTCCGCCGAGTCAAGATATGTGTGGCACGCTACTAGTCAAGATTACAAACCCATCAAAAATAGTTACACTAAAACGTCATCAGAGCCTAGAAATCGGTCGAAATGTTGTTCAAACAGTGTTGCGGGAGTTCGCGGCCCGGGCACATCCCAATCAGTTACTTCAGCCCGTCCAGTTCCCGGTTGACTTCTTACCACATTACAAAAAGAAAGCACTACTCGCGCAAATTGAAAAGGAGTGGGAAGAAGAAAGTAAGGGTATTGCGCGCGTGAAGAGCGTTGAAGAGAAGTTGGCCGATGCTATTGCAGACAAACAAAATTCCTACCCTATATCCAAGCCATCACAGTCGAAGACTGCTTCAAGCGCAGCCAATATACTGAAGAGATCGAAGAAGGCTATAGCTACAACCTCTCTAAGCGAAAATATATCAAGCACACACAAAACGCATCTCGCTCAAGAAGTGGAGCTTGTTTCTGAAATAAAGAAACTATGGACCAATCGGTCAGGCGCCTCGGATACCAACGCATCCAAGTCTGTCGCGACAGTCTCTAAGTCGGCCCCAGTTCCGAAACAGCCACCAGTGTGGAATGCAGACGAAATCGAGCGAAGGTGGAACGAGGCAGGAACACCCAAGACAGTAAGGAAGGGATGGAAGACTCGGAATATCTTTTAGATTTGGTTGAAACTAGAAGGTGTGCATACTTTGGGGCAACTGGTGCATATAGCATTAAATTTAGGCCATGGCATTGATTTATTACAGACTCATCGCAGACCCAATCGACGTAATAGAGAATATAAACCGTTATTTCACACAGGCGCCACATGGACGCCACATGGACTCCACATATTCACCCAAGTGGCACGGGCCCACTTAAACCGTGCTCTGGATGGACACAGCTTCACAGAGCTCCAGGCTCTTGCCTTAATCCCTGGCCTTCTTGGCCTTGGCTTGTGGCTTTGGAGGGGGCAAGCCTATCTATCTTCTTCTCTTCAATTCACCACCTCGCTCTCCCATCCAGAAGAGGACAAATTGAGAGCTTGACAACAACCCGGCTAAATCGCATCACGATCCTGACAACAAACATTGCTGAGTTTGTTGCTATTCTTTTTCTCTTGCTTGTTTGTTAAGCGATTTATTTATTTGTTTCCGCTCCTCCATTGTGCTTGGTTCCTTTACCTAGACGCGCGATCTTCAACAAAACGCTTGGGCTTGTTGTCTTTTGCTAAGGCGACCGACCACGATTGTCTCTTCCGCTTTCTTCGTCTCGCCTCGTCCTGTTGTCATTTTTACGATCCAAACGTCGCGCTTCTGACTTCCATTAAGTAGCGAGAGCCCCTGTGCTTTTTCTACTATCTATTTCTGTTTGCCAAACTCTATCCCCGACTTACTACATGCTGGCCGTCCACTATCACCTCGCGACTACCGATACTTCCCCCCTTTGAATATGTTGGTTTCTCTTACGGTCGGCAAGGTCGACGCCGGTGTCACTGTGCTTCTAACGCCTGACAAGCGCTTGGTACGTTCTTAGCTATTGTGGCCTTGCCCCTTGGCTGGTGCTAGCTCACTCTATGTTCCCCAACCCTATGCATTCAAGTCACTAACCTCTACCGTTATATATTGCCTAGATTGAGTTTCCGTCCATATTGCTTCCACCCGGTATTTCCTCCGGTAGTATCGTCGACATCACAGTTTCCCGCAATACAGGGTCCGAATCCGCTTCTGACAAGGCTTTCCAAAGTCTTCAAGACCGCATCTACAGCTGCTTTGGAGCTTCAGAGCCCACCACCCCGGTGCTGCGCTGCCGCAATGCCACCCAGACTTCAGTTGTACTCGAATGGGACCCCATACACCTGGCCACTGCCGAACTTGTCTCGCTATCGCTGTATCGCAATGGCCAAAAGGCCGGCAACATCCCGCGCCCTTTGCAAATGCATAGCACCAAGATTAGCGGCCTAGCCGTTGACACGGCATATACATTTCACTTGGTTCTGCGCACAACTGCCGGTACGTACTCGAGCGAGCAGGTCACTGTGCGTACGCACAAGATGACAGACCTAAGCGGCATCACGATAACGGCCGGCGCCATGCCCCCCAATTTCCGCGAGGCATTGACAGCTGCTGTCGAGCGCATTGGCGCCAAACTCGTCGACTCTGTGCGCATTGACACCACGCACTTTGTCACAACTGAGGGCCGTGGTGTTGCCTGGGAAAAGGCTGTCGAAAATAATATCCCCGTCGTACGGCCCGAGTGGGTCGAGGCATGCGAACGCAGCGGTCGCATTCTGGGCGTTACCAAGTTCTACCTTGATGCCGTCCGTACAGGTCCACCCATGGGGTCAACACCATCCGTTGCTACCCAACAGCACACGCAGTCAAGCAGGTCCTCAGTGGGCCCAGCCTCAACGAGCGGCGTGTCAGCATCCGCGTCTCCAGCCCCAAGTAGTTCACAAAAGCCTTTGCCACAGGAGCCTTCAAGTGAGAATAAGGATACTACCACAGTGGCAGATGCAGGAACGCCTGCCGAAGCCAACAGCGATAGTGGTAGAGACGAGGAACAAGACAAAGTACGAAAGTCACGATCAGAAAGTAGCATCCCTGGTGATGATGGCGGGAGCAAACGGTCGTCGTCGTCTTCGCAACAAAATCTAGCAGTGAGACGGGCACCGACGATTGAAGATACAGATGAGGACAAAACAGGTTCAGAGAGGACATCCTTTCAAAATATTGCGCTATAAGTGGGAGGGGGAAATTCGAGGAGCCTAGAATGTGGGTAGATGAAGCAGGGGAAGGCTAGCCAGACGTAGCCAAGGTGTGTGTAACGATGGATATAGTTCTTACTGTTATCAGCTGTAGAGTTCGGGCTCGCAAATTACATGGCTCATCATTATTAAATTCCTTCTACATGGATATAGGAAGAAGATCAAGGCTTCAGACTCGGTAGTAACATCAGCAAGTGTATTACAAGCGCGTTCAGAACAGTAAGATACTAAACAGAAGAGACAGAATAATAAAGATCAAGGCATTCAGATCAAGACAATAAAAAATAGGCGGCCAAAGATATCCAGAAGTATGGGAGACAAGAAGAGAAATCAATGGAGAACAAGGATGGAATACAAAGCAGAAAACGGGGTAAATAGAACGAAAGAACACAGAAGTGAAAAGAGCCACCAGAATGGCTTTACCGCGGACAGCGTAAAACAAACGACAGCCATCAGAAACGATCATCCAACCGTTCCGTCCCAATTGAGCAAAAGAAACGCTATAAAGAGGAGAGAAAAAGAAAAAAAAAAGGCACAAGCAAGAGCAAAAACAAGAAGAGAATAGGCGTAGAGACGCAATAGAGAGTGTGGAGTAAATGTGAAGTGAGTGTGACTAGAGAAATATGATGAAAAAGATATAGACAGGCGAATAATAATGTGAGGTTTTTTTCACTGGCCGGGCCGTGATCAGGATGAGATAAGAAGGGCGACATGACATATGAAATAGCGGAAGGAGACAGGCCAAGACCGGAGAGGAAAGTGGCTGGCTTTTTTAGGGAAGTTGCAGGCGAGAATAAAGTAAGCACCAAAACAAGGGAAGGCGCAAACAGTCATGGAAACAGACAGAAGGAAGGAGAATTCGTGTTGGTGAAAACTTCGAGGTATCATGTTCCACCACTAGCCGCATCATTACTCTACTCTGGCCCTCTGCTCAGTCTAAAAGTCCGCTCGCCATATACCGAACTATCCGGCGTGCGGGGATTTGACTGGTTCTCCAGAGTCTCCATAACGATACGAGAACGTCTCTTTTCCGCGGCCTCAGTCATCCACTCAACAACACGACCTTCGTACAGAGTCATCAGGGTACGGTCAAGATTGGCTAGTGCCGGCTCCAGTGCCTTGACGACCGCGTTGCCGCCAGAGTTGAGCTCCAGCTTACGCAGCCGTCTCTCCATGTCATGCAGGTCGTAGGACTGCACTGTGCGGCGTGATACACGGTTGTGGCTGTGTCTGGCAAGCGGGGCCGATGCTGTGCTCATCACCGTCTCAGCTACTGAGCCGCGAGAGTCAGGCCTTTCGTTTTCCGAGTCAGAATCAGAGCTACCCGACGACTTGCGCATTTTTCTAAAACGACGCTTAGACCGCATAAGTTCTCTGCTGGGGGTCTTGTCCTCAGGCGCTGGCGCACTCTTGGAAATGGAAGGCACCTGGTGGGGAGTCAGATCAACAATGACCATGACTGAGCTCATACTAGGCGCCATAGCTGACTCGAGAGGACCCTCAACTGAATTTCGTGATCCTTGGGATCGCACAGAGCGTGCCCGCTCGATGTCGCGCATTTTCCGTTCACGCACACGCTCCTGTCGGTTTTTTCTCCATTCCGTTGACGCCTTGGCACGAGTGCTGTCGGTCGACGAGAATGTTTTGTTCTCACGGCGACTGTTGGCAGAGCTTGACGCCACAGAGGGTGCAGCAGAGTTAGGCGCCACCTTGGCCACATTATCGTGCTGGCGACTGCGAGATGATTGTAGACGCAAGTTTGTCTTGGACGACGACGCGGAGTGCATGCTACCGCCAGTAGTCTTGCTCCGCGATGGAACATCACGATCGGGCTCATCACGCTCAGCAGCCATACGAGCCGCTTGCATCTGAGCTATCTTGGCCTTCTGAGCAGCAATTGGAGGAATGTCAGGCACGGGGCGCACTGGCCTCGGGTACGCAGATTGGAGCGAGATAGACTGGCCATCCAAGATTACTTGGTCAATGGACTCGGTAGTACGGGCAAAGCCACCGGACACAGTACCATTACGACGGCGGGGAATCTGGACAGTGGTGGTAGTACTAGTGGCAGTGGACGTGACAGTGATGTCCTTATTAACATCCTTGGCCATTGCCTGCTGCTGCTTCATTTGCGCCAACATTGACGTTGATCTTCGTGGCACTATGCCAGGTCGTTGGCCACTTTCACTAATAGTAGGCGTAGACGTGGCACTGGTGGTGGCAGTGGTGACGGAATCAGCATATGTGTTAGACCCACTATCACTCCCGCTTTCAGTCGCAGGCCGCGATACAGAACTTTCATTGCCGATCGATTGTGATGGTGTGTGGATGGCGTTGCGGCGACCAGTAGACACTTGGGTGTCTGGCTGTGGCAGGTGGGACTGCATAGATACAGCCGGCTGCACAGCACTTGTAGCAGCAACGGTGGCAGTAGACACTCCAGAAGGTGCTGCTGCTGCTGCTGCAGTTGACTGGGTGGTGATGGCAGATAGGGAGGAGACGCGTGGGCGTGATGGAGGAGGAGAAAGCGAGAGCGGGTGTTGAGAGAGCGGGCCGCGGTGAGGTGAAGGCTTACACGGCTTTTGTGGCGTCTGTTGTTGTTGTTGCTGCTGCTGTTGGCGTTGCTGGGATGAAGACGAGGGCAGCGGCTGAGCCGGCTGACTGTTGCTCTGGTTTTGGGAGAGGCAAGGACTGAAGGGATCGGCCTCCAGGGGAATGGAAATGGCAATGTAGCGGTGGCCGGCAATGGTGGTGCCAGCAACAGCGGTGTCGGGAAGCTTGATGGGCGGCTGGTTTTCGTCAGCCATGCGCTGCGCTTCATAGTCGCGCTGCTGTTTGAGATAGGCCTCGACCTGCATTGTTGTTGACTTGGAGTGTGTCATTGTCAAGGGCTTGCTCCATTTCTTGAGTCTGGCAAGAGTGCTTGAACTCCAGCGTTTTTTCTCGGACTCGGCAGACGCAATGGCAGAGCCCTTCGCCCCCTTTTCAACAAAACCCTGCGTCCAGCTTGCACTTTTACTTTTATCACCCCCCCTGGCTGCAACGGTGTTGGCTTTGGCGTTGAAATGAGCTATAACCCCTGCAGGTTGATTCCAGCCGTAGTCTGGTCTTTCGTCGGGGGGTACGGGACCAGGAGCGACAGGGATTATTCTGCCCAGACGCTTTTCCTCTTTGGAGGTAGGGCCGGTTGGTAGGGCGGGTATTCTGGGGAGTCCACTAGCGGGAGCGGTGTTTGTGTTGGCAGTAGCACTGGTGGTGCTGTTGCTGGTGCTGTTGCTGGTGCTGTTGGAATTAGCGGCATTGCTAGTGCTGCTGGAATTAATGCCAGAATTAGCCGTCTTTTCTAGCAGCAAGCCAGCAGATGAAGAGGGTCTTATTGTGCGCTGGGGAAACGGGCTGTCGGCTTGCAGAGGAGCATAAGTGGTTTTTCCTTTGGCACTAGAGCTTCGAGGTCTTATAGCCGCAATTACCGAAGCCGAAGAGGCGGCAGAAGATGTGGATGGCCGTGTTCGTGATCTGTGTTTTGGCAGGGGCGAGCCGAACTGCGAGATCATGGACACGGGGGGAGGAGAGGATGGTCTGGAAGGTCGGGATGAAGTGGTAGCTGTGCTGGAGCGGAGGGAATGCGAATGTGGAGGGGCCGTTACTGAGGCGGTGGGGGAAGCTGAAGCACCGGCAGTGACGGTAGCCGTGACAGTTGGGAAGTAGGAGCCCTTGGAGCCCGAAGTGTTGGGTGTAGTGCTGTAGGTTGGGCGGTAAGGCGAGTCACTGGAAACAATGGTGGTTCTACGAGTCACCGCCACCTTTGCAACACGGGGAGGATCGTGGGTGTCGTGATGCATCGTCATTTCATGATCAAGGGCGTCAAGCCATGAGAGCAAGATGGAGGGGGAGGGAGGAAGGGGGGGAGAGGGAGAAGAGGGGGGCGTAGCCAGACAGACGTTGATGTGAGGGTGTGGATGAGGTGTAAGTGAAAGTGAGGTAAGGTGTAAGTGGGTGAGATCGTGAGGGAGAAGGACGAAGAGGGGGGAAAGATGGGAGAAAAAGAAAAAGGAAAGAAAATAAAGAAGACAAGCTTCGAGGTGGAAGTGAGACAAAGAGGTAGATGAGAAGTGCAGGGAAAAGCAGGACTCGACAATGGCAGAAAGAATGGGACACGAAAAGATCGAGACGAGAGCGCACACACACACAGAAACACAGAAACAATGTGTGATGAGCCGATCTAGGAAACAAAAAAGACAGAGCTAGGACAAGCAACAGCAAAAGCAAAGGCGCAGGCACGGACACGGGCACAGGCACAGGCAGATCTTGTTCGTTGTCTCGGGTCACTAACAAAGGGCAGACTAAAACAAGAGAGGGGAGGCTAAAGAGAGGCAAGCAAGCACAAGCAGCCAGAAGACAAAGCAAAACGAGGAGCTGAAAAAAGACAAAGAAAAAGAAGGAGAAAAAAAAAAGAAAGACACAAGGAGAGACGGACATACAATAAAGAATGACTGGAGGTAGGGAAAGAAAAAGAAATATCAAGACGCAGACGAAGATCAAAACGATGATCAAGAAGCAAAAGATTTGCGTTCTGGATGGAGAAAAGAACTGGGAAAGAAAAAATAAAGAAAAAAAATCAAAGAAAATCAAAGAAAAAAACAGACAGGTATGAAGACATATTCAGTCGATAACTTCAAGACAGGTCACAAAATACAGATATCGAACGGCTGGGAACAAGGGCTTACGATGTCACAGGAAAAAGCAAACTGCTAATACCACTTGTGCTCAACGCTGCTCTCTTCCATGCTCACTCTCCTCTCTCCTTTTTCCAACACACACTCTCTCTCGGCCTATCCATACCAAGCATTAATAAGATCGACACCATGCATCACGATGCATGAGAGAAAGAGAAGCAGACAAGCAGCCAAAGAAGCTGGGCAAGACAAGGCTTAGATGCTCCCTCTTCCTCTCTTCCTCTGTGGTTTTTACGCCACAGCTGTTTTCTCTACACACTCCCCCTGGCCGTTCCCCAGACAGCCGGAAGAAACGTTTGCTGGCCTGCCAGGGCCTGGCCTGGCCTGGCAGAGCGACTGCTAGTGAGTATGGTATTGCACAAACTATGGTAGACCGAGTTTTCTTTCCCCTTGTCCATTCGACCCTTCCCTCCTCGAGATATTTGGAATACTGCCGGTTTTTCCTGCTTGGGGGTCTTTTCCTCTTGCCTACCATATCTGACAGGTGGATTTAGGGGTGTGTGTGTGTGTGTGTGTGAGCAAGCCTCTCTCTCTGCCGGCACATTGCACGTCTTACATCTCAGTTGTCACCATAATCGAGGTCAACCCAAGCCAAGACTTGCGCCAACTGAACTAAACAGCAGCGCACGGCTCAAACTGTCC
This sequence comes from Ceratocystis variospora, assembly GCA_038407165.1. Lineage (NCBI taxonomy): Eukaryota > Fungi > Ascomycota > Sordariomycetes > Microascales > Ceratocystidaceae > Ceratocystis > Ceratocystis variospora. The sequence goes on along the minus strand of JAXHKN010000085.1, from coordinate 13,924 downwards.
CGGCGCTGGAGGTAGCAAAAAAGCCTTCGAATCTTGTCTTGCCTATCTCAGATTTGCTTCACTAGCTTGAACTCTATAAAATGGCGTAAATTTACAGCCTCAGACGCCCCCTCTCTCTCTCTCTCTCTCTCTCTCTGGCTGTCCTCCAGGATCTTCTTCCTTGTACATCCTCTATGGTTTATAATGATCTGCCAAGCAAACCTGTTCCTGCAAGCTACAAGCAGCCTATCAAAAAGCAACAATGAGATGCAGAGTGGAGGGAAAAAAGAAAAAGAATATTAAAAAAAATTGAGCACTGCCTCTACGCTAAATTTATCGTAAGTAGTCTCATCATAGGCTAAGCGGCGAAGATTATCTCACCAGTCCTCATCCTCCCCCGGCCTAGCAAATCAAAAAGAATGCCCCAGTCTGGCGATGCAGAAACACAGATAGGCAAGCCTAAAGCGGGCAAAAGAATAAGAAAAAAAGAAAATACTCTTGACCTACTCCCTGGGTCTAGGCCAGTCCCCTCTGCCAAACTCCGCTCACAACCTTTCTTTTGGACTCCAGTCTACCGGGTGTTACCATGAGCTAATCAACCAATATCAGAGCCTGATACTGCTACCTGCTGTCTTTGGTTGTCTTTGCGCGGCTCTATCTCGGGTTTCCCCTCCATCCAGCCATCCAGTCTAATCTTGGCAGCTTCTCCGTCATATGTCACCATTATCATAGCCCGTAGCACCTATAGAGCAGCTCACGAATGACACCTTATGACAACAAGCCTCTCCATCTCTCCCCCCCCCCCCCTCCCTCCGCCTTATGCCACCAAGCCTGAATATGAAGATCCCCAAGGTCCCCTCCTCTTGCCTCGAGGGCTTCCCATTGCTACGACAAGAGGTCCAGGGGATGGCGAGAGACAGCAAACCGACCTGGTCGTGTAGATTTACTCTCCTCCTATCTCTATCTTTATTTTATTCTCCTTTCGTCAAAATCTGAAACTGCGCTGGCATTAACATGGCAGGCACCCTGCTCTCAGCTGATCTCCTCCTCTTGCTCCTCGTCTCCGATCAACACCTCTGATTTGAGAAGAAGCCAAGGCCAATCCGTAGTCCTCTAGAGTCCCCCTCTTCGTATCCAGCCCAACGACGCCACACGGAACGTGAACCGAAACAAGACGGACATGAACGACGGTGGGAGAAAGCCAGTGAGACGGCGGCGGAGGGGAAACTCACATTCGTGCCCAGACCCTTTTTTCTACAGGCAACTAATAAATTGCACAATAAACTGCCAACTAAAATCAGCTTGCCAGACGAGAAATGGGCAGCCTAACCCTAGGAGGCTAAATCCAGGCTGATCAAGCTGTCTGTCTGTGTGTTCTTCCTAACGAGCCAACAAAAACTGGCTCTAGCTTCATAACTTGGCAGCAGCATAGCATTCTCTTTCTCTATTGATGGTTTTCTCCTCCCACATTCGCTCTACACGGAATGAAAAACACCTGGACGCCGGCTTCTCATTCACGTTACACCTTTGCCTATTCCAGGAAAGGGGGATGGGGGCCTGATTGGTACGGGAGATCTTTGTTTATATCGGCTTGCTCTTATACCAGACCAATCCAGGGGGTGGGGGGGCTACCTTGAGTGCATTATGTTTGAACAAGCTTCATAAACAACAAAGGTCAGTGCTTCAGTGCTTCTAGTTCCTGAAAGTCTAATGCAACAGCATAAAAGGTCCCGTGGTTCTTTTCTCATTGGGCTTTCAGCTTCGCGTACAAGAAAATACAAGAAAAAAATGCACAGCCGTGTGTGATTGCGGCGCACGGCGGGTTCAAAATGCCCGCGCATAGCAAGGACAAGACTCTGTGTCAAACTGCATTTACTGTCAATACATACGTGTATGCACGCCAGACACAGACACAGGCACCATCCAGGCCAGCCCAGACCAAGCCAAGAAGCAAGATATAAGACAACAACACCAGCCATGAAGTCATGCCAGGTTTATGCAAAACCATACGCGCAAGCCACGCCACAGCATGTCATCTACTTCAGCCAAGTATCTTGGTGTCATAGTATCGTAGTATCTTTGTACCTCCACGCCTCTGTATCCTGGCCCTATCATCTCGTGTCTTCTTGGGAGCCTGCCACGCACGGTATACCACCCACCATCTGCGTGCTGGCTTGAGGTCACCTACGCAGAATGCCTTCCTGTCGCCGTGAGCACTTGCATGGCATAGCTTTAAACCAAGCAGCCCATCCCCAAATAAAAGCGAGGGAAAAAAAACTCTTACCGCTACACAGCGGCAAGTACATCGTACAAAAAGCAGTTTCTCACACCTGCATCTACGTTCCGCATCTCTTGCATCTGGCGAGAAAACAACAGCTGAAAAAAATATACATCCTCTCTGTCCTCCCTCGGACACAAAGTTGTGCAGTACAGACAGGCCTGTGATTATGTAACCCTAAATGAGCCAAGGTCCAGTAGCTCCATCATCAGCTAACGTTCCTTCCTTACATTTAATCCCGAATGGAAAGAACCCTCTTGCTTTCATCCGGAGCCGTCAGAAGCCACACTCTTACTAGGCACCTTCCTTTTTCTGGGCTTGCCATATTTGGCAATCGAAATGCGGACAGGCAGATACTTTCTCTTGTACACTTGCCATTTTGTTTCTATTTTCTGCGCACCTTCCACAGTTCATGTATGTCTCGCATCTGAAGGAGCTCGAGTCTCTGTCTCCCTTATTTGTTGTGTCTCGCTTGATTTGCTGGCTGGCCTCTACAAAGTAACAGAGTCTGTCTGTACAGGTACTTACAGCCTCTTCCTACTTGCACAACCCGCACTAACACTGAGCGAGAAAACAGCTGCTACTGTGTCTACGTAATCCCGCGCACTCTTCGCGTATTCATAATTTGATCAGCGCTGCACACAGCACCCCAATCTAAACAGGCTGCAGACAAGTTAAAAGCCGCACAAAAGTCATCTCCTGCTGTCACACCTTTGCCCCTGTGCGTTGCATACAGGCAGCTGGACTAGGCTCGAGTTTACACTAGACTCGCTGTGAACTTGGCAGAGTTGCATTAAATCGTCACTCTTCCCCTCTCTCTGCCTTTCCTCAGCTAGACGCAGGTGTCCTGAATCCAGCCATGCAGATCCCAGGGGAAAGAAATAGAGAGAGGGTTTTATTTTCGGGTTTTATCCGCGTATAAACGCACTAGTAGATCTTTGGACATGTGAGGATCTCGGCGTGATACTCTGCGCAGATTAATTGCATTTAGCCCACAAAGCATGGCAAGCTGTTGGAGCTAAGAAAAAAAAAAGTGTGGCCAAGTAGACGACTAAACTAGTGTCTGCTTTGCAGCTCTGCCTTTTCCTTGAGGACTTAAAAATAATACACCTTTATCCGTTCCTCCCCCCTCCTCCCCTCCATTGTCAATTTCAACCCCCTGTTAATGCAGCCCGTAAACCCACACAACCCCCCCCCTCCCCCTTCCGAGTGACAGTTAACTGCCAATTGCCGCCTTGGCCTCGAGATCACACGAGGTTTTCTTTTCCACTCGAGTTCCAGAGCTAGTCTCCTCCCTTCGCTTTGTGCGCCTGTGATGTATCCCTAGAGAGCGTTCGAGCGCATTCGAGCTTCCCTATTTTGGGGTTTAGCCAGTGACACCTACATAGCACCACCACGTCTAAACGCTTGAGCATTTGACTCTCCCTTTCTCTGACTTCTTTCTCTTCCTTTTATCCCGTATCAGCAAAAGACCCCTTGCTAGAACGTTCCCCTCCCCTTCTAACTTCTCACTAGCTTTTCCTTGCCCCCCTCCCCCCCTTGTTTACCCATCTCACCCCGTCCCCCAAATTGCAATGAAAATCATGATGTGCTATTCTCTCGGCGCGAACAAGGCAATCAACATCTAGCCAAGGGGTCGAGGTTTGAGTAGCAAAGCTCTAAAGAAAACAGCAGAGAATTAGCAAGGGTTCTTTTGGTCAAATCAAATCAGCCTCTTTCTTGCTTCCTCCGAGATTAGACCAGCTTCCTCCATTTTATATTTCCTTGTTCTTATCCTTTTGTTTTTCTTTGGGTCGGCACTTTGTTTAAAATTAAGTTACTGTGCTGAGATATTAATTATGCCCTTAATTATTGCTCTTGTTTGCGAGTACGTCAGCACATACCCTAGTATCGTAGAACAAAGTGCCATTCTTAGGGTTTACGTCTCAAAGTAAGTCCATGTTCGTGATGAGATGCGTTGCCCAAGGCATGCTTGATTGATCTAAAGCGAGCTCAGCCAGACTCTCTGCTATTTGGCATTTTTTCAAACTCTCTAGCATTCATCATTACTTGGAGACACGTCAGGATGAAGTGGGCTGAGGGAGCAAAACAAAACTACATGCCCAGAGTTCTACTACTCTCTTTAAAGGCGACAAAAAAGGGGAAGAAGTACTAGCTATCTAGTTAAGTGAAATAGAGTCGCTGTAAAGGGCGAACGTGGAAGACGGATGGACTGAACTAGGAAAGAAAGGAAAATGTAAGAAACATACATGAAAGCCCCGGCCCAGCTCTGTCCAAGATTCACCGTCGTGGAGGAGGCCGCTTCTTGATAAATGGATCAGCCGGGGCACGCTTGCGAGGCATTGGCGGCCGCATTGCTGCATTCCGCCCGTTCGGATTGCCGTTTCCTCTCATGCTTGCAGGCCCTGTAGGTGCGCCTATAGGTGTTAAGGATGCTTGCTTCTGGCCATCGGCGGGCGAAGAGCCAGAGTCGGGATACCCACTGCCGTTTCTGCTGGGTTGTAAAGGGGTAAGAGCAGGCGGACGCTGAGGCGGTACTAGACCCATAGTCTCCATAGCGCTAGGGTCCACAGGACCGGTACTTGGGTGGCGGTTGGGGATGTGCTGTCTGTTATTGTGATTGTTGTGATTGTTCTGGTTGTTGTGACTGTTCTGGTTTTGGCGCTGTAGCATTTGTGCGCGTAGACCACTGCCGATATTCCCCGAAGAACGAGGATTGCGTGGACCACGGGGGGCGTTGAGAGGGGCTGGCGAAGGGCCCTGAATTTAGTGTTAGTGTCAAGTAAGAATAACCCGAGTATAAGATACCATGTAGAAAGGCGACTCACTTTTTTGGCAGCAGGGAGAACCTGATCTTCGCCGGGCCGCTTTTTCCCTTGGGGCACTCCCGGTACCGAAGTCTGAATGACAGGCCGACCACTGCCTTGTGTTGGATGAGCCTCAGCTATTGGCACGCCTCGTTCATCCATTGTGTATGCGACACTCCCAGTTCTGGAGCGCGGGCCTCGCGGGGGCTGTCCATGACCCACAGGAATGGCGAAGTCCGATTTGATAATTTTGTCTTCAGGCGTGGTTTCTCCTGGCGTCAGCTCCCTCTTCAGGGTAAATTCTGCCAAGGTACTGGCCTCATTATTGATATGAGCACCATTAGCCTCTACAGGCAATGCACCCTTTTGCGTTGGGCGACGCAAAATATCCTGGATATCGCCATCCGTTAATAGCAGGCGTTGCTTTGCATCTTCAATAAGTTTCTTCCAGTACTCGCCCTGAGCCAGAGCGTTCGAGTCGCCCAGGATCCATAGACTGCTCTTGGCACGTGTTAAGCCAACGTTCATTCGACGGATATCAGTCATGAAACCAATACCACCTGTAGGCGAGGCTCGCACACACGAGAATATGATAATGTCGCATTCACGGCCCTGGAAGGCATCCGTCGTGTTGAACTCAATCGAGTCATTGATTGCATCGCCAAACTCACGTGCAAAGCGGAAGCGAAGCTCAGCTAACTGAGCCTTGTACGGCGTGATAATACCAACACGTCGGGTCAAATCCACTGCCGGATAGTCAGCCTTGAGACGGCGGTACAATTGTAGTGACACCTCAATTTCCTTGAGATTAACCAAACTCTGGCCCTTGGCACCACGGCCCTGCACACCCTTGACGTCAAAGAAGCGATACGGCGAGAACAGTATGCTATCGTGCCATGGCATGGATCGTAGACCGGACATGTTGGGCCCGTCAATGAGCTTACTGTCGTAAAACTCGCGACTGGGAAAAGCGCTGATATGTGGGTGCATGCGGTATTGCGTATCTAGCAGGTAAATGTCTTCGGGGTGGGCTTTTTGCATGCGAACGAACAGACTTTGGTCGTAGCCGTAGCGCTGGGCAGACTGTGATAGCACCGTAGGTGGTAACTGTTTTGGGTCTCCTACTAGAATGCATTTGGAAGCGCCGTACTTGAGAGGGATCAGGGCACTAAGCTCAACGCATTGTGCGGCTTCGTCGATGATGACCGTCTCAAACTCAATATTAGACAGGTTTCGGAACATGTCGTGGCCCGAGCCCGAAAGTGTAGCACACAAAATATGGGCTCCGTCGAGGATCTCCTGCTGGATCATGCGCTTGCGCATTTCTACCTCGCGAGCTACTGTATTTCCGGAGTCTTTATCAGCATCCATCTTGGCACCGATACGTGTTTGGCGCATCTTGAGCTCATCAAATTTGCGCTGCATAGCTGAATACTCGCTGCGGTTCCCTGAATCACGTGCCGCCTCAAGCTTGGGTCGCAGAAGAGCTAGCTCTTCTTTGATTTGTCCAGCTTCAACGTGCATCTTATCACGCTCAGCCAATGCCTGGTTTTTGGTCTGGTCGCCTTCAAGGCGTGTCTGTACCATGATGTCCAAGGTAACGTCTCGGACTGAAGCATTGATGGCGTCGCTGCGACCCAAACGGATAACATTGATCTTGTGGTGCTGGCCGCCGGCTGTTTTGACACCCTGCTTTAGACGTAGTACCAGCTCGTCCACAGCCGCGTTGGAAGGAGCGCATACCAACAGCTTCTTCATGATCGTTTGCTGGTCTTTGCGGGCTGGCGGGGGCTGCTGGCCAATTGCTTTGATAGAGGTGATGCCCGCACTAGACGAGGAGGACGTAGTGGAAGCTGACTGAAGGCTCCCGGCTAACAAGCAGCCAACCATGGCTATAATGGTCTTTGTTTTTCCCGTTCCAGGGGGGCCCTGGATAAGCGTGAAGCCATCGTTGTCTTTGGCACCTAGCACGGCCTTGGCCTGGCCGGCATTGAGTTTCCAGTTGTCCATGTACCTCTTGATTTGCTCATCACTGTAATTAAGAATAGGCGACGGCTCCCCCTTGAGCACTTCATCCATCAAGTCATAGTACTGGAGGGCTTCTAATGCAGCGTACTCACGCTCTATGGTGGTCATGTTAGTGATGCGCACAGCATTTAACATTGCGCCTGGTGTCAAATCACGGGCTAGGGGGTTCTCTCGTTGGTTTAGACGCCATGTCACTTCGAGCACGCTCTTTTTGAAAGTCACTCTCCAGATACGAGCAAGACAATGAGCGGCAGCAGCATTATTCAGCGGGTCTTCGTCTTTAGAAATGAGCACAATATCGCCTTCACTGACAACTCTGTCACGGTTCTCGCCGCGGTTCGTCGCTGGCATCGTGGTGGTGATTTCGAGGAAGCGATCGACTGTCATGCGAGTGATGATCTTGATTCCAAAGGCTTTGGCCGTACACTCGTTCTTGTCAGTTACAAAGGAGCGCCACGCTTCGTAGATGAGCAGTGGTAGGAACGTGTTCTTGTACAGCACGGGTTGTGCAAAAGTGGTAGCCACATGCATCAGCTCCAGGCCATTAGGCGGTGTATCGCCGTCGTGGAAGATATCCCAGCTAAGAATTTCTGAGTGAAGTGTGTCCATGGGTGGCGTTAAGCGGGCGCGGTTGTCTTTGGCCGTCCGCTGGATCTTGATCTTCTTGACTGGCCCACGAATCTTGCCCATCAGTGCTTTCTCACGCCGGCGTTCAGCCTCATTGAGGGCATCCATGCCAGCCTTGCTGCTACGAATTAGCGAGGACGCTTCACCATCGTCATCGTCATCATCGTCCTCTTCTTCATCCGAAGAGTCGACCATAATCTCCGACTTTTCTTTCTCCTTAATAACGATACCACGAGCTGCTCGATCACGTGCAATAAACTCCGCTCGTTTCCGTGCCATTTCATCACGTTCTCGCTGCCGTGCTTCCTTGAGTGCGCTCTGCTTGGCCTTGACCTTTTCTGCATGCTTAGCTTGCACAACAGCTGACTGTTCGGCTGCTTTTGCACGTATTGCCTGAATAGACTGCATAGCTACTGAAGTCGGCTTGCTCTTGAGCTTGGCTTCTTTGGCTGCCATGGCGTCTAGAGTACTCTTACTAGATTCTAGAGTGCTTGACAAATCCGCCACATCGTCAGCATTGGTGCGGCCAGAAAGCGGCTTTGATGAAGACGCGCCAGCCCCAAGCTTCCCCCAGCTCGCGAGATCCAACTTGGCTTGCACTTGGCCCTTGGCGTTAGTCCTACCAGTACCGGACGGCTTGGGAAGAGAGTCGGCACGCGCCAAAGGCATCACACTGACAATAGTAACGTCATCATCATCGTCGTCATCAATAGATGCCGCTCGCAGTAGCTCTGCCTTTTGTTGGCTAGATAGCTTGGTACCAATTTCATACCTGCCATCTTTTGGCCGGGGCTTGCAGGCTCGTTGTAAATACATCTGCACGTCGTTCGGAATCGGCAACTTGTACTCGGATAGTCGGTTAAGCAACTTGCAGATAATCTTCGTTGTAATCTCCACCAAGTATTCATCCTTAAGGCGGATCATACGCACAAGCCCCATCAAGAAACGTCGACATGGTTCTAAGGTTCGGATCATAGCTTTGGATGCGAAATCCTCATCGTCAATCGTGGCGCCAGAAGCTACTGCAGCCTTGAGCATGTTGTCTTTGCTGGATGCACTGAGAACGCCGTCATTCGACGATAAAAACTCGGCTAGTTCGATCACCTCACGGCAAAAATCAGTCATAATTTTGATCTCGACAAAATACGACCAATTTTGGGTGGCATCAAAGCAGACCTGCACCCAGTGCCATTGACATAACCACCAGGCATGCACTGTGTCAATCTCGCTCCTGTCTAAACTCTTAACTCGAAGCACACCAATAGTAGGGTCGAATAGACCGTTGATAATATCCTTGGCCGTGTTCAGGATGTGTTTCATGGAGCCCCATGGAGGCGATACCTCTTCCCCGTCCTTGTTCTTGTACGGTTTCGCTGTGGTATTTATAGCCACCGTAAAAGCCCGGATTACGGGGGCTGGTCTTTCGGTTATAAGCTTCAATACTGCCTCGCTACGAGAGCCTTGACCTGTGATTGTCTTGACCAGTTCGATAGCAGCCAAGCTTACTTCCTCTTCTCCATGCAGCATCATGGCTAGTAGAATACGCAAATGCGAGTCTTGTGACAAAACTTGTTTATCACATTCGTCAAAGTCGCACAGACGTTGCAATAGCCGTCCAATTACAGCTGCTGACTCGCCAAAGCGTTTGTTGAACGCTACCTTTGCGGGAAGCATTGGCTTAGTGGCCTTGCGCTCATGCCGAAACTGCTCGACGGGAAGAATAGAGAGAAGGGGCCGCAACATTGTTGTTGCTAAAGTAAGGTTGCCCGGATAAATGAGTTCTAGATATGCATCCCACAGGCCGGCTGAATTTCGCGTTACCATCTGTTGCACCGGTCCACCCATATGAAGCTGTTTGGCTTCGGCAGCAAATGCGCGAGTATCGAGCAAGAGCGCCTTTTCAATGACAGAGACGGCAGCCTCTTTTTCTCCGAGTAATGACCTCTTGCTCTCGGCCGCTGTGACAATAATCTCGCTATACTTGAGCGTCATATTGAGCGCGTTGTTAACAAAGACGAGGTTGTTGGACGAGGCTAGAGACTGCATGGCAAGCGCATCCTTTTCGTTGGTTGGGTTGAGGTATGAGTCTAAAAGATCGGCCAGAGTATCGAGACCAGCTTTTACACAGGCGGCCTTGCCAGATTCACCCAACGAAGGGTCCTTGACAAAGTTTTCAAAAAGGAGGTGAAGGAGGGAAGAACACGCATCGCCACGCTGATCCCGTGATAGTGACTGGCCCCAGATGGAGATCCATGCAATTGGCTTAGGGAGACCAGAGATGCTTAGCCCGAGCTCCAGAGTCTTATTGAAGAGAGTTTTGAGCATAGGCGCAGCAAATGCCGGTTCGACTACCGAGAAGGGCCTGGGGTGGCTGAGGGCATCCCAAAATGCAGCTGGTGCTTTGCTAATTAGAACTGAGAAAGCATCTAGAACCAGCAGAAGAATATCCTCCGATTGACACTGCATGTGGATAAACAGCAAATCGTAGAGGTTTGGTCGTTCCTCTAGAGCCCGGTATCTGTGTACAATCACATCGGGCGTCATGACATTCAAAATAGCCAAGGCGCCGCTCCAGAACCGGGAAATCTGCTCCAGGTTCTGAGGCTGCGTTATATCTAGAGCCCCTACATTGACCGAGGCGCGCACTAGGAATTCGCCTACAGCCCAGTCAAACTGGTCTGCTGACATTGACCCTGGATCCAACGATGCCCACGCAGCGTTAGCGAAGCGTAAGCATACTGGATCGGGGTCGAAGAGAAACTCCGTCATTGCTGGTAGTAGGGTATTTGCGCCCAGACGAAGGGGCTTCTTGCCGCCAGATAGACGTTGGAACACAAACTCAAAGTTTTTTCGCTTGTCCAGCATCCTTAGATAGTCTACACAGCACATAGACTCATAGACGGTCAATAAGACGGCGGAGACATCTGCACCAAGAATCTGCAGCTTGAACGGCTTCCCAGGCTGTTCAACAGCTTCGATACGGTCACGAGACCATTTGAGACGCGAGTCGAGCCGGTCAAAGTCGAAGCTGATAATAAGGCGTTCTAATGCTGCCACAACTTCGTGGCTATAGTTTCTATGGGTGGACTGTGTGTTAGCATGCGGTCTTACGGTAGTGTGTGTATGTATTCCAGCACGGGGCTTTTAAGCTTTCCCCATGGCACAAGTCAAATCCGGTTATCAAGAAGCTAGGCCTTTTACATACTCTGATAAGCCGATAAGAAATGACTTCCGGCAGCGATGCCAGTTCTTGATGCACGCATCACATGAAGAAAGAGCATTTTGCAGCCTTGAAGCGTATGTCTCGAGCCATTGCTCAACCTTTTTCCGCTCGACGCCAAACAATAGAGAGTTCCACATCGTAATATTTATCCGTTCTTTAGCATCTTCAAGCCGTTTCTTTTTTTCCTCTGCGGTGATCCCAGAGGTGGGCTCGGTTTCGGCGTAATTTTCCGGGTCATCGGCGTCGGTCATGGGACATAGTATATGAAGTTCGGGGGTGATGTTTTCGAGCTCCAGCCGCCAATGATTGAGGGTATCGTCGAGAGATGACTGATCCATTGTGTTAAATGAGCAAAGGAGAGGATAATGCGTGTGTTTATGTGTTGAAAATATTGATCGATGGAGCAGCGATATAAATCATTAGAGTTTTCCGTATGGATTACTAACTCTGATGGTGCAATACAAGCAAGCAAGCCCACCGAGGCGAGGCAGTGGGAGAGAGAGGAACAAACACTCAAGATACGGCCTAGCCTTGCTCAGGAACAGAGGGTGATACTCAGCAGCAAGAGCGACTGGGCAAATGGGGGTTCAAATCGCAGAATGTGTTGGAGCCTGAGGAACCTAGGTACTGAAAAGCCAAAACAAAACAATGGACGACACCTAAGCATCAGCCTAGAGATTTATTATATAGTGCTTGATGCTTGCTGTTGAGGTATCTTACGAGCCTAAGCTGTCTATTCGCCGGTTTAAACTGAGGCCAGAGTTTGGCAGGGCTTCTTCGCACAGGGATACAAGCAGAAGCAATAGAAAAGAAAATCGCCAGTGTATGAAAAGTCCCAGGCCAATCACGACAATGTAGTGTATTCGATGTAAATGCTCGCAACAACAAACACGGCTAGGAAGAAGTTGACTTGATGATGCTTGATCAAAGTTTTGGTGGGCTTTTTTTTCAGTGCCTACTTTTTTTTGGGCAATTAATCTGTTTTACTGACTAAGCCCACTAAAAAATAAGACGCGTGCCCTAGCAACCAACCAGATCGCGCCGTGATTAAGGTAGGTGGGCTACAAGCAAGACCAGATAACAAGGCGGCCCAGGATTAGGCTCAGTGAGGATCACAAGCTGTACCCATGACATAATGCATAGAGCCGGGGTACTAACGAGTGCTGGTATTTGCAGCAATCAATTAGGTACACATTCATGTACATTCATGTACCCATGTGTATCGTACGTACATACATGTTAATTCAAACCCTTAGGTTTCCGTGAGCCTGGTGATTTTATAACCCTATTGCATCATGTTATTGTTGTTGTATTGTTTTACCTTGTTTTACGCTGTTGCATCATGTGGCACCTTGCCCTTCTTTTTTCTCATGACTAATTCTTCTAATGGACACTCACAGCTTTCCCATGACGTTGACCCCGGAACTGTTGCCGCTTTGCATCTTTCGCAGAGTTGTCCATGCTTAATAAGTAGCTGATGCAATGAATATTTGAGCTTCGGTGGCACACGGGTCTCGCAGTGCCAAAAGGCTGCCTCAGCATTGGCTTTCTCGGGAACCCATCCGAGCCAACGACACATGCGCAGCACATGCGTATCGACTGCAAAACATGGCCGCTGCAGGCAAAACAGGATTACGCAGGCGGCGGTTTTCAGACCAATGCGAGGCAAACGTAACAGCTCATGCATGGCATCGGGCATTGATAGCGTACGAATGTGTTCTAGCGAAAGCTGTTCGTTGCCCACAATAGAATCAGCTTCATGCCCGACTTTTCGATCGTATTTGCCGCAGCCATTACTATTGGTTTTCTCGCCGTGGCTCTTCTTGTCGCTAGCATTCGAAATCCGTGCCATCTTCAGTATCGCAAGAATATCCCGGGCTTTCCCCCTAGCACATCCACACACGCGAATGGTTCTAGACAAATCCTCCATCGTGGATCTGCTCACGGATGCCCAGTTAACGCTCCCGCGGTGGGGCCCGGATGCCGCAATGCCATGTCGAGACACCAATGCGACTAAAGCCTTGTTTGCCGCCACCATCGTGGTCGCGCCACTGATTACTGTACGCAACACAGCATCAAGGACAGCGGGGACTTCACCGCAGCCAGCCACAGTGAGTGACGGAGGAGGGATGGGACTTGGGGCTTGTGATGGCCCATGCTGCTTAGTGAGAATGTCGTGGACCCTGTGGCAATCTTGGGATGAAGGTTTTAGATGGGAGGGGAACGGTGACTGGGGAATTTGAACGTCGTGCTTGCTTTTGGCCGCAGGAGTGATTTCACGTTTGATCCTGCTTTTGACCTTCCTTTTAATCACAGTCCTAGGCTCAGTATTAGTCTGACAAGCCCTTTTCGTTGCTGCACATGGCTTCAACACCTCTGTTTGGCTGGAACCACAAGCTGAGCGAAGGCGGACAGAACGTCTGGGCTTCGGAGAAATATGCGATACCATAATGTTGGTGATTGGATAAATGCGGTCGTTGGGGTGGTGCAAGATGGCTGGAAGAGCGGAGTTTCAATTCTTGGTTCAACTATGAATAGTGAGGGATATTATGCGTGGCTGATTTTTTGCCACCACAGCATAAAGCTTCGACAGCTGCTGTAGGCGTCTTTAGTGAATACACGTGTAACATAAACAAGAGACAAGTAATAATACTACTAGTCAGTGGATGCAATCTCGTGGCACAGGAGAAATCTTGGATATTTCCAGCACTACGCTGATCTAGAATCTAGTGGCGTCGTAGTCGTTTGTGGTAGATGTCAGCACACAATGCTTTGGGTCAGAATAGAAAGGTAGATGGTCAATATGAGCAACACCGAGTATCAACCTTGGGAATTTCGTCATGACTAACAGGACAATCACTCGAGGAGGAAAAAAACCAGTAGAAATGTAGAAGGGCAATAGATCACAAGGGCTCTTGACTGCGCTTGTGGGGGGGGGGGGGGGTCTATATCCGTAACCGTGTACAACATATGGCCCTCCCC
>JAXHKN010000084.1:0-65437 GCA_038407165.1 Ceratocystis variospora | reverse complement strand
CCCCCCCCCCCCCCCCCCGCGTGCGAGCTGCTAACTTTTTCAGTTTAGCTTCCCCCCTTGTTATCTGTACGGATTGCAAAGCTATTATACGACGTAGCCTAGGATCGATCCAAAAAGAACACAAAGCCTCTTGGTCTGATTGACCGCTGTTATCACACAGCCTTAGGTATACCTATTAGCACCAACGACCACTCCGAGAACATCTCTACGGCCATGGCCATGCTCCCGCCCGCGTCCCTTCAGGACGACGCTCTCATTCCACCAACAATACCAAGGCCGCTACCACATTGGCTACATCCGGGCTACAGCAAGCAGATTGTCAAGGGCAACTTCATGATGCTTAGTGAATATCCCAAGACCGTTGAGCGAGGCGAGTGGATGGCGCATCAAGGTGATTGATTCCCCCATGCTCGTTGTGTTGCGACTCCATCAGTAACTACTACTCCGTGGCCGCGCTTTGGGTGAGCCCTTCTCTTTTTCGCTAACCACTTGCTCCTTCTGCCCGCCGGGCTTGGCTTGTTGCTACTTTTTAGCTGTTGAACAGTTCCGAAATCTGTGGCACTTTGTGCGCGTGGTGTATGATAAAGAAGATGACGGTCTTTCTATTTGCAACGAGCACACATGTCCGAAAATGTCGGCTGGCAGGTGAGTCGCGAACAAGCTGCATGCCGTTGAAAGCAGGATATCTGGTGTTTTCTACACACAGCCCTAGGTTAACTCGCTTCTTTGTTATTCCCTGTTGCAGCAACCATTCGTACACATGGCTCAACAGCCAATACAAGCCTACCGAGCTTCCCGCCCATCGCTACATGGCGCTTATGCAACGCTGGATCAGCAGCCGCATTGATAACACTTCTATGTTTCCCACCGACCCCAATACCGTCTCCTTCTCGCTCAAGCCTGATAGTCCTTCCATGGTACACATGGAGCAAGAGAAATGGGCTGGGGAGCGCAGTGGCTTTCCTGCCGACTTTGAGCAGACATGCAAAACAACCTTTTCGCAAATGTTCCGCGTCTACGCACACCTATACTGGGCTCATTTCGTCGACCCATTCTATCACCTCAACCTTGAAAAGCAGCTCAATTCGTGTTTTGCCCATTTCCTGCTTGTCGCGCTGAATCTTAATATGCTGCGCCCGGAGGAGCTCGAGCCTATGCAGCTTCTAATTGATTTATGGGCTGTTAACGGCACATTTCCGCCTGACTCTGCGCCGTTTGGCTTGGCAAATCTACGCAGGGGTAATTATATTTTGACATATGGGCCAGATATCTGCGCAGCCGATTGATGCAGGGAAGGGAGCACGAGAGAATAAGGAGATGGGGAGAAGTATAAAAAGAAAAGACACAAGACGCCGGGATGCTTGCCTGTCAACCTGGCCATCTATATACGCAACTACCGCTACTTTTATAATATCGCCGTGATAATTTGAGACATAAGATGAATAGAAAAATATGAATACAATGATGAGGAAAAGAATTTTGAGAAAGAATTTGTTTCTTTCGTCTTTGCCGAGAGGCATAGAAAAAAACAATGTCTATCAGACGTTTTAAAGGGCAGGCACAAACCAGCAAAGTAAACATGAGCAAACAACAAAGAAAGACAAATATAGAGGACTCCTAGAATAGAAGATGGTGAAAAGACAAAGGTAGTAATAAACTGACGAGCGTCATACATATATGTAAAATAAGAAAAAGGGCAAAGGCAGGAAGGGGCACCATCGTAGAAGCATACAATGGGGTCCAGGGAAAAGCACACAGAGCGAAATTGTTGCTAGGCGTAGACAAAGAAGAAATGCCAACAAGCAACAGGGCAAAAGCAGAAATAGAAAGCAAGATCGTGAGCGTCGTAAGAACTCGCAGCACAGAAACTCCGTAAGAAAGCAAAAGAAGAAGAAAAAAAAGGGTCAGTAGGCAGCAAATGGCCCTGAAGTTCGAAAAGGGCAAAGAGACAAGAGAAGATTTAAAAGAAGTAGAGAAGAGCGGAAGGAGAAAGGAAAGAGCAAGGGACAGGAGCCGAAACGAGGAACGTTAGGCTTTGTTCCTTTACCCCCATTATCACAACTCACTATCCAAAATATAGCCACCTCTAGCCTAGCCTAGCCTAGCCAGCTCAGCCTCAGGCCCCTCACACCATCGCTATGACACTTCACTTGTCACCACAGCCATCAATTTGCTATTGGTACTATCCTGCGTTTGCGTTTTTCTTTAGCTGTTGCCAAACAGCTGTTCCAAAGCCATCCCAGCCACTCAGTAGGCTTGAGCCAAGGCCTGGGCTGTGTGTTCAGCAGTGGAATTAGCATTGAAGTCAACCGCAACAGATACCCGGGCGCTGCTATTTAGCCACGGCTAATTGTTCTGTTCATCAATCATAGCAGCACTGATACCAAAAGGTAGCCCGTTGGCTACGGTTAGGGCAGCGGCGGCAAAAGCAGGGTCAGCCAAGGCGGTGTTGTCCTTGAGCTCAGTCATTTGTTCCTCCATGTAGAACGAGTATGCGATTTGTTCGGTTTGTTCATCTTTGAAAGGGGTGGGTTTCAGCCATAAAGGCATGCGGGTTAATGTACTGGTCCATGGGGTCCTGGCCCTGCTGCTGCTCTTCATAGTTCTCACCATTATCTTCGTCCTGTGTGCGATTGTGGAAGGACAATATGTCATCGTACATCTTGACCTTCCAGATATCGGCAGATGCATTGATGCCATCCTCGAAGTCGAAGGGGTGCGGGGCTTGCGGTTCGTCTTCGGGATCGTGGTACAGCTCGAGGTAGGGGTGCTGAAGGGCGTCGGCGGCAGTCAGACGGCGACGAGGATCGAAGACGAGAAACCTTTCCAGAAGGTCGATAGCTGGTTACAAAGAAACAGAGCGTCAGTATGCAGAAATAAACGAAAGGAAATAGATAACGGCTTAGCAATAATGGGATAGGTATTGAGAACTCACCTTCAGGAGTGGCGTTGGGGAACTTGGTCTTGAATGATACAGGCTCATGTGCGGGCAAAGACTGCACAAATTTGAGGGTCTGCCAGAAAAGAAGGGGAAGAATAGCTCGTAGTTAGTTGGTTGCCCGAAGCATTGTAGACTTTGCCATTAAAATAGGTGGAAGTTGACTCACGTTCTCGCTAGTAATGCCACCAATAATGTACTCAGGCGGGTTACCAATGAGCTCAGTGATGATGGAAAACTGGTTGACATGGTCCTTGCCAGGGAACAGGGGCGATCCGGTGATCATCTCGGCCAATATGCAGCCAACACTCCAGATATCAACGGCAACGTCGTACTTTTGCCACGATAGCATAATTTCGGGGGCGCGGTAGTAGCGTGTAGCAACATAGCCAGTCATGAGGGGGTCCTGAATACGGGCCAGGCCAAAGTCACAAATCTTGAGATCGCAGTTTTCGTTGATGAGAATGTTGCTGGGCTTGAGATCACGGTGGATGATTCCAGCAGAATGGACGAACTTGAGGGCGCGCTGTGAGCAGGATATTTGTTAGAAGCAGGACGCACTTAATAGCAGAGCGGGAGATGAGGGGACAGTAGGATTAAGCGCACCAGAATTTGGTAAGTAAAGTACACAATAAAGTGAGGCTCCAGTGGGCGCGTGGTGAGTAGGCGGTGTAGGTCAGTTCCTAGTAGCTCGGTAACAAAGTATCTGTAGGAACGATGTGGTTTGTTAGCAGCCACCCACGGGGTGCGGAAGGGGAAAAAGAGCGGAGCGTGCTTACATGTCCTCGTTGGGCGACACAAATATATCGCTGAGGCTGATGACCTAGAGAGGGGCAAAGATGGAGAAAGCGGTCAGAGAGAATATACAGCAAAATAAGCGTAGACAGATAAGGGGAAAAGAAACGAGGGCGGGCAAATGAGGCTAGCGTGAGGGCTTACATTCTCGTGGCGTAGGTTCATCAGTAGCTTTAGCTCACGATACGTGCGCTTAGCCAGCACATCGGTCTTGAAGGGCTTAACGATTTTCTTGATGGCCACGCTCTGATTGAGTAGCTGGTCACGGGCAGAGCTATAGAAAGTGCGGACCGATTTATGGTGATCGATTAGCAAAGATGAGGTCGTCGGAAAGAGCAATACGAAGAGAAATACGGGAAGGGAGCCTGGGTCCATTCTCGGTGTAATGGGAGGAGCTCTAAGGAGACGTACCAAACAAGGCCAAAAGCACCCATGCCGACAGGTTGCACTTGGGTGTACCTATGGGAGGTCAGAGAGAATGTCAGCCATGAGATCTAAAAAGACACGAACGGTATCATGAAGGGAGAGAGGGGTAGTGTCATAGCATTCGGGATTCGGACGGTTGGGTCGGGCCGGGATGTTTATGAGAGAGGCGAAATGGAGACGACGGAGGAGAGGTGACAGAAAGCCCCAGTTGCAGAGTACAGGGCAAGAGAAACAAAAACCGGAGATGTCAACGCACCTGGACGTGATGTCAAACATGGTGCCAAAGATTTCTGTGCGCACGAATTCAGCCATGATGAAGAATGTTTGCTGTATCAGGCTGCTAATTTTTGGGTTCGTGATAGTCGGTATGAGATGACGAGGGAAAAGCAAGAAAGGGACGAAGAGACGAAGAGACGAAGAGACGAAGAGACGGCAAGATAAAGAGGTGGAAAACGGAGAGACGAAGAAATGTAGATGGGGGAGAGGTCACTTAGATTGAGCGGAGGAAGGAGGTGCTTGAAACAGAACGGTAGCTCTGAGAATTAGAATTGAAGCCAAATGGAATGAAGGGGGGGAAACAAGGTGTAAAGCTGAAGGAACAAAATAAGAAAATAATCAAGTCCAAAAGCCGAATGGAAAAAAGAAGGTTTAAAAGGGAGTTTCAAGGGAATAAGAGCGAAAAATACAGCGAAAAATCGACTAGCTGTAGATTTGCTGCCCTGAACGTTCTTTGGCTTGACTTTGAGTTGATTGGGTGGGGTAGTAGTAGTTAGTAGCTGCAAAGCAGGCTACCAAAACCGACGATGGCCGTAGACTCGGAGACTATAGCAGCTACAGCTATGATATCTGGACTTGTGTGCCGCAGATGTAGTTTTATACAGCCCTCTACGGCCCTCTACAGCCCTCTACAGCCTTCTACAGCTCTCTGCCGCCCTCTGCCGCCCTCTGCAACCCTCTGCAGCACTCTATAACCCCCTATAACCGATCCCCTCTCCCCCACAACGGCCCGAATTCACAACTCTCGGCCCTGTTTTCTCTACACCGGGGCATTTATTCTATTTTCTTCTCTTCCATTAAACAGCTTGGGCGTCAATCAAGCTCAACTAGATTGCGGATCAATCAATGCATGTGGGAATGTACATTGGTGTAATCGGGAGAAGACAAGACAAAACGGCTGTCTTTCGCTTGGATTCGGCGGGCTGTTTCTGTGTAATTCGCTGCAGCTCACTGTAGTCTTGATTATTTTTTTTTCTTCTTTTTTTCTTTCGCTCCTTCGGCCCTAAGTTATCCCTCTCGTCCATATGTGTGGCTTTTTGGTCCATAAGTTAGTCCTGCAGCTTTTCCTCAGCACAGTCCTGTGTCCTCTTGAGCTCCGTGCTCTCTCTCCTCTCACCCTCTCACCTACGTCTCTTCTCCCCCTTCCGTTTTTTTCTCCCCCTCGCGTCCCATCTCTGTATGCCTTTCTGTGATGATGTCATTACGCATACCTAGTCAGTTTCCCTTGCTTTAGTTGCGTTGCTTTACTTTGATTCTACATATCCTTCGACATCCGCCACTTTTCTCTCACCCCTCTTTCTCTTTGTCCATCCAGCCTGACCCCAAGGCCGGCAAATTAACCACTTGCCCGCGATTAACTTGGGCGTCACAGCCCAGCCAATACCAGCCCAGCCCAGCCCGGTCTTGGTCTAGTTCGATCTAGCAAATATCACGGCTCACACGAAGCTAGCTAGCCGAAAATTATTCTTGCAAGAGCCCAACCACAACCTCCTCTTCTCCCTGCCTCCAATACCCCAGCAAATCTTCTGTCGTGATGCCCTAATGTGCCGAAAACAACAGCTTGGTCCGGTTTGGCTTCTACCAAATGTCACTACCGCTCCGATGATCCCTAGAAAAAGTTCAGCACAAATCTGCAAATCTGCAGGCATTGAATATCCAGCTGCTAGCCGGCTACCAGTAAGCCAAAAAGAAAAATAAGCAAACGATGACCCCTCTCTTCCCCTCCCACGGCCCAGCAGCGTGCCATACGCAGTGTTACCCTAGCGATCCTAGCCGGCAAGAAAAGAGACAAGTAAACAGGAAAAATAAGGAAAAGGACAAAATGCCAATGTAGTGACCAAGTCCAGGCTACGTCAAGAAAATTACTTCATGCATTTACGCACAGTCGTAGTCATACAAAGCTAAACGCTGCACCATCACCCCCTTCGAGCTTTGATCCAAAATGACGGCATTATAGCACATCTGCCTGAAGCCCGACTCAACGTGACGTCTTGCAGGCGGCTATGCTAACAAAACGAGTGAAAGAGTGTGTTGCCGGCGTGGACGAGTCTTGGGCCTCGCCCTCGCCACATTAAAACTATGTAACTGTTTATAGTTCAAACAGTCTCAGACGTAACTTCAAGCTGGCTGGCTCTGAGCCTAAAGACTGCTCCCACGTGGCTATATCACGTGCTTAACCCTAGCATGGGTTAGGTTACTCTTGTGTGGCTTGACACTCACGTAGCTAGGTTCTTTTCAAAAACAGGCATAGAGCTCGCTTGGCACGACTGATTGTTGATGAGGGGTATATGAATAAGAAATAGGGAAATATGTAGAGAGCATCATAGGCATGCAGACACAGTCACATATATACAAAACAAAACAACCATCCAATCTGACCCAGCTCAGTCTCGCCCACTTTAGTCCAGACTCAGCACAACCCGGCTTAAATCAGTTTCGTTCACATAACCACGCAGCACGAATTCTGCTTCTTTGCCTGGCCGTAAAACATCTTGCTTTGCGCACTCAGCCCGTCCGACTTGGCCACTAGGTCGTCAATTTTCTCGCCACGCTGCAGTACCGACTCGATCGTTTTGTGAAGCACAATCTTAGTCTCGTCGAGCTCCTTTTGGATCTTCATGATGCTATCAGCTTCCTCGGGATTCTGGTACTTGGCAAGGTACTCTTTTAGCTGCGGCATTGACAGCGTCGGGCTGCCGGTTGCCCAGGTGCTTTTAGGGTGGTCCGATAGGAATTCGTCGACAACCCTGATTGAATAGGATTAAGGTTAATAAACATACACATATATAACGCGGGGCAACATGGGCACTCCATGTTTACGTACTTGCTAAGAATTTGGTGGGCAGCTAGGGCGGGGTAGTCATGATCGGAGATGATGACGCCGGCGATACCTTCACTGCGGGAGTATACATGAAAGGCTAGTATTTGCAATTAGCCATCTGTCCCATGGATCAATACTTTGCTAGAGTCTTGGACTTACTGCTATCCTGCTCCTCAATGTCCTGGCGCTGGCCAGGCTTTGTGCGCTCGGCTACCTTCTGTGAAAATAGGGTCATGAACTCGCCATCTGGTCCAGAAAAGCAAGCGCAATGTTAGTGGCAGGTTCCAGGTCTTAGGGTAAAGAGGGAGAATAAGGCCAGACATGTGATTGCATTGGCGTTATTCGACTAGGCCGTCGGCATCGGGTACGTGTTTAAAGTGGGCGGTGATGCGTATGGAACGTACAGCTAAACGGTAATGAGAGTTAGTTGCGTCATAGATCAGGCGTAAGATAGAACATCAACAGCTCGTTTTCGGGGCCGCTTCTTTGAGGGCTATGCTATAGCGCAAAATCACGGCTAAAGGGGATCGTAGAAGAATAGGAAAGCGGGAGCAGGTAGTACTGACCTGGCGCGGGTGAAGCGCGAGAAGGCACTGAGCTCCTTCTCCGCAATGAGCTCGACAGCAGGCTCACTGGAGTTGCGAATAATCTACAGGAAAGATGTCGCCATGATTAGCTATTATACTTGTCTGGGTTAGGTAGAAGCTTGGTTCGACTGTGGCCGATTAGGGGAGTCTCAGGGTCGGGAAATGTCTCCTTACACCGATGTAGAGCAGCTTCATGGTTGGCGTTATCGATGGAGGAGATTAGAGGGGAGACGATTGAGATGAGAAATCAGAGGTTAGGGTCGAGAAGAAGATGAGCAAAATAATGCAACGAAATATATTGCGAGCACAAAAAAATCAAAGAAAAAAGAAAAGAAAAAAGACAGCCAACACTAAACATATACCGGTTTCGTTGGGAGAAGCTGGTGGTGCAAGGCTGGTTATTGTCTTCTTCGGGCGCCCCCAGGAGGCCAAATTAGCGATAGCACCTTGTAGGGTGCTCTTTATTGGGGGTCTTCTAGCGCCTGCACACCAGCGTTATCAGCTCATGCTGCTATCCAGGCCCCTAAGGCTCTTGGAAATAAAGCGAGACCCCCTGAGTGTGCTTGAAACACAGCAGGGGGCTGCAGCCTCGGCTAGTGTTACACAGCTATGGTCCTGAGCTATAGCGTAGGACCCGCTATAAAGCTGCATTTTAGACAGGTATACCGACCCTCTATCCGCCATGATCATCGGTGCATCATGATGAGTGGAGTTCGGCTAGTAGGAGGGCTGGGCGGCTTCAAAGTATATAATCAGCATACAAAAATAGCGCCACTGATAAAAGTCTTCACTCAAATCTGCAACAAAGAGACGAGAGGAAAGGCTGAGATCTTTGCAGACTCCTTCCCTTTTTTTCCGGGAGCAAAAACTTTCACCTTTGTCCTTCTTTGCCCTTAGTTTCACCCCCCTCCCCCTCTTCAACCACATCACTAAACTTTGCATCAAAGTAACAGCATGGCCTCTCGACAGCTACTACAGGCAGAGGCCGAATGGAAAGCCAAATGCCAGGCTATGCTTGAGGGTATCTCGGCACTAGGATTGTCTAGCCTAGACTCCCAGCTCCCTTTTGATCATGTTGCCGACGGACAGGACGATTCCGATGACAGCTGGGACTCATGGGATAATCAAGAGCAAGATGTGTGGGACTTCATTCCCGAAGACGAAGCTGAAGACTTCTTTGACAGCGGCGATGACCTTGGCGTTGCACACTCTGGAGTTGGTACTTCTAGCACCTTTGGAATCGAATGGCTCTCCACTAAGTGTGCTATCATTTCTGCTAAGAATGGCATGGCTGAAGATGTTCTTCAAGATCAGATTGTCTCACTCCTGTCAACTGGCGAGTCCGAAGAGGCTCTTCAATCAGGCCTTATTGATCTAGTCGGATACGATGACTTCGACTTCATCATTGATCTCTTGGGCCATCGAGACGAAGTACTTGCTTCTGTAACGCAGGCCCAGATCAATATTAAATCTGGCGGTCCAAGAATATTGACAAAGGCCGAGCGGGAAGCTGCCATCCGGGCACAGGATGTCCAGCACAAAGCTATGCCACTCGCTGCCGCCCGTGCCAAGGAAGAAAGATATCCTCATGTCTACAAGTCGTATTATGCTGGTAATACCCTCAGTCACAGTGGCCAGCGCTATGGCTTACCTATTGGGAGTGAACGGCTTCAATTCGAAAAGTACGAAGAATATGCGATTCCAGCTGGCCGCAAGGGCACCCTTCAACCTGGAGAGAAATTGGTCAGCATCATAGATATGGATGGTCTGTGTCGTGGCACTTTCAAAGGCTACACTTCCCTCAATCGGATGCAGAGCTTGGTGTATCCCGTTGCCTACAAAACCAGTGAGAATATGCTAGTTTGTGCGCCTACTGGTGCGGTAAGTCAGCTTTGTACAAGTCACTATCTGTCCTGGAAGCTAGGATGTTATTTGCTACTTTAATGGCCTTCTTATTGCTTAGCAGGCTTCATCCCGGCCATAGCATGCTAACTGATTGATATAGGGTAAAACTGATGCCTCCATGCTGACTGCACTTCAATGTATTGGCCAATACTGCCGCCCAAACCCTATTGAAAATCCTTCGGTGACTGATTTCACTGTCGCTCTTGAGGACTTCAAAATTGTCTATGTTGCTCCCATGAAGGCTCTTGCCGCTGAGGTTACTGAAAAACTCGGCAAGCGGCTTGCATGGTTAGGCATCAAGTGTCGCGAGTACACTGGCGACATGTCCCTTACCAAAGCTGAAATCGTCAACACTCAAATCATCGTTACAACACCCGAAAAATGGGATGTGGTGACACGCAAGGGAACTGGCGACACTGAACTCGTACAAAAGGTCCGACTATTGATCATTGATGAGGTTCATATGCTTCACGATGAAAGAGGCGCTGTTTTAGAATCCCTAGTCGCGCGCACTCAAAGACAGGTCGAAAGCACACAGTCTCTAATTCGCATTGTGGGACTGAGTGCCACTCTCCCAAACTACCTCGACGTCGCCGACTTTCTACGTGTCAACCGTTGGCGTGGGCTTTTCTATTTTGATCAGTCTTTTCGCCCAGTGCCACTTGAACAGCACTTCATCGGAGTCAAGGGCAAGTCTGGCTCCATGGAAAGTCGCACAAACTTGGATCAGGTTGCGTTTGAAAAGGTCAAACAGATGCTTGAGCGCGGCCACCAAGTCATGGTTTTTGTACACTCCCGTCGTGACACTGCTCTTACAGCCAAGATGCTGCTGCAGAAGGCTACTGAGGATGACTGTCTGGAGCTGTTTGACCCTCTTGGACATCCTAAATACGACCAGGCAATGCGTGACCTGAAGCAAACCAAAGCACGCGATTTGCGTGAGTTCATTCCCAAGGGTATTGGAATCCATCATGCAGGTATGGCTCGCGCCGACCGTAACACTATGGAGAGGTTGTTTGGCAATGGCGTCCTCAAAGTGCTTTGCTGCACGGCTACTCTTGCCTGGGGTGTAAATTTGCCCGCCGCGGCTGTTGTTATCAAAGGCACGAATGTGTACAACGCCCAGCTGGGCCGCTTTTCCGATCTTGGCATCCTGGATGTGCTCCAGATCTTTGGTCGTGCCGGTCGTCCCCAGTTTGAGGACACCGGAATCGGCATGATTTGTACCACTGGAGACAAACTTGAACATTACTTGCGTGCTGTCACGGAGCAGCAGCCAATTGAGAGCAGATTTTCATCCAAGTTGGTTGATAACCTCAATGCAGAAATTTCCCTTGGCACGGTCACAAACATCTCCGAGGCCGTGCAGTGGATTGGCTACTCATATCTATTTGTTCGTATGCAGCGCAGCTTCCAGACATACAATATCGAATGGAGCGAAATGCGAGATGACCCGCAGTTGGTTCAGCACCGGCGCAAGATGGCTATTGGGGCCGCTAAAACTCTACAAGAGTGCCAGATGATTGTATTCAATGAGACTACCGAAGACCTTCGGATCAAGGATCTTGGGCGCATTGCAAGTCAGTACTATATTGGTCATAAGACCATCCACTCTTTCAATGGATCCATGCGTGAACATGGCTCTGAAAGAGACATGCTTGAGATGATGAGCAAGAGTGGCGAGTTTGACAACATTCAGTTCCGAGACAGCGAGAGCAAGGAGCTGATGCAGATAAACACGAATGAAGATATAGTTCGTTATAATATCAGAAGTGGAAGCACCGACACTGCCCAGGGAATTAAAGTTGCGCAAGGTGTCAAGAACCCACAAGCCGGCAGTGCTCCGTCGGGCATCGATACTCCTCAGAGCAAGACAAACATTCTGCTTCAGGCTTACATTTCTCGCTATCAGCCCGAGGACTTTGCCCTTACCAACGATCTCAACTACATTGCACAGCAGTCTGGTCGTATTTGCCGGGCACTGTTCATGATCGCCCTCAACCGTCGTTGGGGAAAACTGTGTCTTGTCTTGCTGACCCTTGCCAAATCCATTGAACGCCGAATCTGGTCAAACAAGCATCCGCTAAACCAGTTTGACTTCACGGCGCCCGTTCTTCGTGCCCTAAATGCTAAACGTTCAATTTCGATGCAGACGCTTCGGGAGATGGATCCCAAAGAATTAGGCAGCATGGTGCATAACGAGGGTGTAGGCAAGAAGCTGGCAAAGACTCTCAGCCATTTCCCTATTCTTGACATAGAGGCTAAGATTGCACCTTTGAATCGCGACGTTCTCCGGGTCAAGCTTAGGCTAGAACCTAGCTTTTCGTGGAACGACCACATGCACGGAACATCTGAGTCTTTCTACATCTGGGTTGAAAACTCTGAGACGGCCATGATATATCACCATGAGTACTTTATCATTAACCGCAAGAAGCTGTATGACGAGCACGAGCTCAATTTTACGATTCCTTTGGCGGATCCCCTGCCCACTCAAATCTATGTTCGCTCCGTGTCTGACCGCTGGCTAGGTGCTGAAACTGTGACTCCGGTCTCCTTCCAGCATCTCATCCGGCCAGATACCGAAAGCGTGTGGACGGATTTGCTCAACCTTCAGCCTCTCTCTATAAAGGCTCTTCAAAATCCTCCCGTGGAGGAAATTTATCGGCGACGCTTTGAGTTCTTCAACCCTATGCAGACCCAGGTCTTTCACACTTTATACCACACACCAGCTAATGTTCTACTGGGATCGCCTACTGGCAGTGGCAAAACTGTTGCTGCAGAGCTGGCTATGTGGTGGGCATTCAAAACACGCCCTGGCTCAAAGGTTGTGTATATTGCGCCCATGAAAGCATTGGTTCGTGAGAGAATCAAGGACTGGGGTAGTCGCCTCGGAGAGCCACTAGGCTTGAAGCTGGTTGAGCTGACAGGTGACAACACGCCTGATACCCGTACCATTAACGATGCTGATGTGATCATCACTACCCCGGAAAAGTGGGATGGTATCTCACGTAGCTGGCAGACTAGAGGCTACGTAAAGAAGGTTAGCCTAGTCATCATCGACGAGATCCATCTGCTGGCTGGCGATCGTGGCCCTATTTTGGAGATTATCGTATCGCGTATGAACTACATCGGATCGTCGACCAACAATCCTGTGCGCCTCTTGGGAATGTCTACAGCCTGTGCCAATGCTACAGATTTGGCTAACTGGCTTGGTGTGAAGGAAGGCGGCTTGTTTAACTTCAAGCCATCAGTCCGCCCAGTGCCACTGGAGATGTACATTGACGGCTTCCCGGAAATCCGCGGCTTTTGCCCCTTCATGCAGTCAATGAACAGACCGACCTTCCGGGCCATCAAGAACCACAGCCCTGAGAAACCAGTGATCGTTTTTGTTGCATCACGTCGGCAGACCCGCTTGACTGCCAAGGACTTGATTAACTTTTGTGGCATGGAAGAAAACCCGCGGCGCTTTTTACATATGAGCGAAGAAGACTTGCAACTGAATCTTGCGCGTGTCAAAGATGATGCTCTGAAGGAGGCCATCAGCTTTGGCATTGGGCTGCATCATGCTGGCCTGGTAGAGGGCGACCGGCAGATTGCTGAGGAATTGTTCTTGCACAACAAAATTCAGATATTGATTGCCACCTCGACGCTTGCATGGGGTGTGAACCTGCCGGCCCACCTAGTTGTTGTCAAGGGAACCCAATTCTTTGATGCTAAGATCGAAGCTTACAAGGACATGGACCTAACCGACGTGCTTCAGATGCTTGGTCGTGCTGGGCGGCCACAGTTTGACAACTCTGGAGTGGCGCGCATCTTTACCCAAAACTCAAAAAAGGACTTCTACAAGCATTTTTTGCACACTGGCTTCCCCGTCGAATCTTCACTCCATACTGTGCTTGACAACCATTTGTGTGCCGAAGTCTCGGCTGAGACTATCCAGAGCAAGCAGGACGCCTTGGACTACTTGACCTGGACCTTTTTCTTCCGCAGACTTCACAAAAACCCGACCTACTACGGGCTCCAGATTGATGCAGAAGATCACAGCAACGAATCCGCACAGCGCGAGGCCAACAACTACATGGTACAGATGGTTAACAAGTCTCTGCGAGAGCTCGAAGCTAGTCAGTGTGTCGAGACCTTTGCCAACGGCGATGTCGAACCCACACCATTGGGGAAGATCATGTCTTACTACTACCTTTCGCATTTGACAATTCGATATCTAGTCAAGCATGCTAAGCCTGGTGGTGATCTAGGCGATGCCCTAGCATGGATGAGCCATGCAGCCGAGTACGATGAGCTTCCCGTTCGCCACAACGAGGAGCTCATCAATGCCGAGCTCTCGCGAAACCTGCCCATTAGTGCTGAAAATTACGAGGGCGGCAAGCCGTTATGGGACCCGCATGTCAAAGCCTTCCTATTACTCCAGTCACATATGTCGCGAGTTGACTTGCCTATTTCCGACTACATCGGTGACCAGACTAGCGTACTAGACCAGGCCATCCGCATTATCCAGGCAAGTATTGATGTGTTGACTGAGCGCGGTATTTTATCAAGTTGCCTGTCCATGATGCAACTTATGCAATCCATCAAGTCCGCCACTTGGCCGTCTACTACGCATGTGGCTATCTTACCTGGTGTTTCTGAATCTACCAAAGCCACCACTACCCTGGCTGAAGTCGCTGCTATGAGCACCTCGGACAAACTCAACGCTCTGGCTAAGAAACTACACGTACCTTCAAGTCAAACTACACAGTTTGTTCGCGCAGCCTCGACATTACCGCACATCTCCGTTGCGGTCGACACCGCCACAACTAGTGCTGTAGCTATATCACTGCGTCGACTCAACGCCTTTGCCACCGATGATGCGCGCATCTTTGCCCCGCGCTTCCCCAAGTCGCAAACTGAGGGCTGGTTTATCATGCTCTGTGATGCTGAAAATGACGAAATTGTTGCTGTCAAGCGTGCGGGCTGGAGCCCACCGTCCAGTCCCCAACAGAAAAAAGAGCAGCAGCAGGAGAATAGGAATAAGCCGATGCTCAAGAGAGGCACCAAGCCACGCTCAATACGCGTCACCCTTAAGATTCCGCCAACAATGCAGGGTCGCAAGTTGCAAGTGCGTGTAGTCAGTGACGCGTATATTGGTATAGAGCAAAGTGTGGATGTTGAGATCCCGAGGGCCCCGGCGCCGGAGGGGTTTGATAAGAAGGAAAAGCTTGCAGCACTAGATAGCAACGGACGGGATGGTGAGAAAGCCTAAGAGGAATGATCGCTTAGTATTATTGGGGGAGTAAAGAATGGTTTATTGGATAACAACTCTGGACTAAAGATGTCTTGGAATTAGATGTCACGCTATCAGTAACTAAAGCTAAGCAAAACCCAAAAATAAAAAGCAAGCATATATGAGATTGTGGAAGAAGACAAAAGCAACAAATCCAAAGGAAGAGGAAATAAAAGCAAATCGTGACGCCTACTCGCTAGCTAGCTGGTGAATGTCCGCGTGTATATGGTACAAAATGAGATGGAGATAACAAAGAAAGAAAAAAGGCAACCGAGATCCAGAAACGACGAACCATGGTAGGAAATAAAAGCAAGAAAAACTGCCAGCATCCGTAGACGGCAAGGGATATCTCAACAATATAAGAACAGTCAAAGAAAGAAAGCAGGGGAAGGAAGCCGAGAAACAACAAAAAGACGAAAGGCCAAGGCTAGATCAACAGCACTGTGATTGCCGCGCTCCCCGCTCGTTCAGTGACACATCGCCAACATTTACAATTCCGTTGTCGCTCCCATTGGCGGTTGCGCCCACGCCATATCTTACCGGTGAGAACCAGCTTCTTCGGTCGCGCCCGACACGGAAACTTTCGACGTTACTCGTGTTACCGGAAAATCCTGTAGCACTAGAACCTCCCTCACCGCTAACGCGGCTGACACGGCTAGTACCACTGCCATGGTAGTGGCCGATAGAACTAGTGCCACCCCCGCCGCCCCCCAATCCGCCAGCCAAGCCGCCACCACCTAAGCCACCGCCATCAAAGTAGCAACCGTCCATTCCGGACTCGTAGCCGGGCATTCCAGGAGCAGCGGTGGCGGTGAGCAGAGCGCGACGCATCTTATGATTGCGGCCAACAAGCTTGCGGGCTACAACACGGAAAACCTCCTCGACACCCTCACCAGTCTCGGCAGAGACTTCATGGCAAGCATCCCAGCCAGCTTCTTGGCCCCAGAAGCCTGAGCTACGCTTGGAGCTGGGACTGCGCGGCTCGGCGCTGGGTGCTGCGCTAGCAGATATCCAAAGACCGCCCATGTGATTTTGGGTCTGGGATTGCGATGATGTAGAGTAGCCGGGACCGGCTGCAGATGGGGGTGGGGTTGAGGCTTGGCCAGGGTTGAGATTCTCAGCTACATAGGCAATACAGCGCTCAAAGGGCACTTCACGGGCTAACGGATCGCGGGCAACGAGGTCGGCTTTTGTGCCAACAACATGGAGTATGACATCTTCGGGGAGATTCCGGCGTAGCTCAGTGAGCCAGAGGCCCATATCAACAAAGGACTGGGCATCAGTAATAGAATAGCACAAGATGCAAGCGTCTGCGCCTCGGTAATACAGGCGGGAGATAGAGCGAAAGCGTTCTTGGCCGGCTGTTTAGGCACGACATACGTTAGCTGAAAGGCTATTCCTGAAAAAGGAATGTGCGAAGGGAGGATGGGTAGGAGGAATTAAGACAGATTAGAAAACAAAGCAACACAACACGAAGATGCTCTCACCAGTATCCCACAGCTGTAGCCTCACAACAGTATCGCTGTCGGTGTCAACAACCCGCTTAGTCAAGAAGTTTGCGCCGACAGTAGATGTGGTTTGGTCGGGATTGAAGACGCCTTTGCAGTAGCGAGTGAGCAAAGACGTCTTGCCAACACCTTGGGCGCCCAGGACGACGATTTTGGCTTCCAGTGAGGGGCCCATGGAAAGCAGCAGCGGATGGAGACAAATAACGAACAAGAGGTCGCTAGAAGTGGAGAATGGCCCAAGCTAGAATATTGAACGTAATATGGGACGTCGCTTGGGGCAGGGCGGAGCCAGACGAGGAAGACAAGGCCGGATGAAATTCTGGTGGTTCGGTGGTTAGAGCTATTCGGCGAAACCGACCAAGATACAAGGAGTATGGGTTTCGGAGAAGGCAATATTTAAGACGCCAATAGCCCAGAGGGGGGGTTAATCGAAGAGGCCGTGGGAACCGCGCCCAGCTGTCGCTGTCGGTCGGTCTAACTCGAGGTTGATAAGTGAGGGTGGATGGGAATACACGGAGGGAGGGAAAAAGACATTCGAGGCTTTAGGCGGCGAAACAAAAATGCAACAATATATGGCCAAAAGCAACGGGGCAAGAGAAGAGCACAAAAGAGGGGAAAGACGCCAAAAGAAGAAGGTGAAAATTATGCTTGTTTGTTTGCAACAAGGCAGCTGCTAAAACAGAAGACGAAGAGGAGGAAAGCAGGAAGTAGCAGTTACAAAGATACAAAGCGCACAAGAACAAATAAATAAATAAATAAAAAAAGCATAGAATAGATAAGCCTAGCCGTACAAGGGCATGGAAGGTTTGCCTTCGATTTTATGTCTAGGTCCTCTTTGAATGAAACATAGATTGATTCTGATAGAAGCGCAACCTTAGGAAAAGCCAAGCTTCTTTTCAAACACAAGTCTCCATCTACGTCATTGTTTGTCGTCAACAAGCCGAGCGGGTCAACAGCAAACAAGTTAGTACGATATTTGCTTCACTTCAACTTGTACTTTTGTCCGGTAAACCCTGGTTGATGAGACTAACCCTAATTGCTAGTGCTCCACTATGTCGTCATGATACATGCTACGTAACAAACCGGCCTCTCTTCTCTGTCGTGCTTGACGAACCTACAAACATGCTCGCTCTTATAGCTTAGGCTTAGGCAACTGTCGCGGAAGCTGCAGCGGCTGGTATGTCTCCGATGATAAGCTATCCGTCACTCCCGACGAATGCGTTGCTAGACTGCGCACATCGACCATGTCGGTCGTCAGTTGATCGATAGTATTAGCGCCAATTAGCCGCATGCTCATTTCCAGCTCATCGCGGAGCAGAGCTATGGCCTTTTCAACGCCAGGCTGGCCATATGCCGACATTGCATATAAGAAGGGCCGTCCGATGCCGACGCCCGTAGCCCCCAAGCAGAGCGCCTTGATAATGTCGGTGCCACGTCTGACACCACCGTCGATGAAAACCTCAAACATGCGACCATTGCGGTCACGGCCACCGAAAATGCCCCGCTGCCGTAAGACCGGCATAGTCTCAGCTAGTATTTCAATGGCCGAGCGCGAGAACTCCAGCTGGCGGCCGCCATGGTTGCTCAGTACGACGCCATGCAGGCCCGCCTCATAGGCGAGAACGACATCCTCAACTCTCTGAACGCCCTTGATGATGATAGGCATCTTCGTGATGCTCTGAAACCAAGGGATGTCCTTCCAGCTCAATGCCGGATCAATGAAGCTGCTGATGGCCCGTGCTGCGCCCTGAGATGTGTCGCTCTCCATCCCCTCGTCAGCTTGTATCTTGGCGCCGGGGTCAGTGAACTTCGAACGCATGTCTTTTTCACGACGGCCAAGCTGAGGCGCATCAACAGTAATGAACAAACCATTACAGCCACGCTTCTCTGCATGCTGCACAATACGACGCGTGATTTCTCTATCGGTATTGACGTAGAGCTGCAGCCATTGAATTTGGGTCTGACCGTTGGAGCCAGGAACGGAGCCAGCAGCATCGACAATTTCGTCAAATGAGCAGCTGGCCAGAGTGGGTATCATCTGCACAATTCCATGCTTGCCCGCAGCGCGCGTTAAAACCACCTCTCCCTCTGGATGGCCAAGCTTTCCGAGGGCTGTCGCTGTGACATAAAAGGGCATCTTTACAGACGAGCCTAGCATGGAAGTACTGATATCGACTTTGGTTACATCGACCAGAATTTTAGGGCGGAACCAGATACGGTGAAAAGCCGCGTGGTTTTCACGCATGGTTATCTCATCATCGGCAGCAGAGGAGTAGTAGGCCCACCCTCCGCGTTTCATGACCCGACTAGCTACGGCCTCAAAGTCTAACAGGTTGTAGCATTGGCTGAGTGGTGGCTGAGCGGCAATAGCGACCTGGCGAGCCTTTTCCTGGGCAATTTCAGCGTCAGAGAGAAGACTGCTGGAATCAACAGTGGCCATGTCAACAGGGCCGAGGTGCTTTTCTTTGGGCAGGTAACGGTCGAGGGTATCTGGAGGATGAACTGGGTCAAACTCTTCTGAGGCATCGCGTCCCTAAACCAGCATTAGCCAGAGATGAGGACAAGAAGAGAAAACTCAACAACATACCGCATATTTTAGAATGATTTTCTTGCCGCCAGGATGGTCTAATCAAGGCAGAATTAGCACTTAGAATTGGCAGAATGTAAATGCCTCTACTTCAGTCAAGCTTCGACGTACCTGGTAGAAAGTCGGTAACATCGTATGCTTTTCCCTGCGACAAGATATTAGCATGACTTTGAAATGGACCTAGAAGCAAGAAAGTCGGAGCTGAAAAGACAAGGAGATAGCCAGACGGAAGACTCACATGGATCACAACCCAGCACGAGTCGGCCGTATTATGTTTAGCTACTTCAAGGCCGGAAAGCTGAGGCATTGTTGTCAAATATTAAGGTTTTTGTTATGAGGAAGGACAAAGGAATGAAGAAAGGTAAAGAAAAGATTATCATCGAAATAATATAAGCGCGAAGTGAGAGGCTTGACAGGCAGATGAATAGATGGAGGTTAAAAAAAAAGAATAAAAAGTTGGATGCACACAGCTATGCCTCGGAATAGATACCGCTAGATAAGTGGAAAGGGAGGTGTGCTTTGAGAAGCTGCTCCTTGCTTCTCCAAGTACTTTTATATACCTTGCTTCTTTTCTTGCCATCTTTGCCTCACCTCCTCATATAATGTACGTCTTTCCCTACCGACAGGCTCGTCCGTCTCGGTGTAACGGATTCATTCCTCTTCTCCTAATTTGGCTACCAACATGTCCTTAGCAGAGATCCTACTTCTGAACCCCAACTCGACCTCAAAGGATAAGCCAGCTAGTGTGCGGGGATTTGCAGCATGCCTTGCTGCTTAAATACTTTTGGTCTTGCTGAGCTATCTTGGAACTACTATGTGATGCTTTTGGTTGATCTATATCTGATTTGTCTTCTTCGGCTTCGACAATTTGCTCCGTCTAATAGTCTTTTAATCATGCCTGATCTCACCCGGAAACAGAGAAGCCAACGACGCTTATACGTTTTTGAAAAGCAAGGCATTCGAGGTCATAGCAGATACTGTACAGCAAGCTGTAGCAATAAAATATGCAGTATTATAATACTAATAGCATTCAATCTCTGCTCTCTGATCTCGCCCCATCCATCTTGTAATGCCGCCCACGTGTCATGTCAAAAAAAGAGCATATTCCCCTTGTGATGTTTCTTCGCTAGCTTAGCCTCCTCTCCCCAAGCTCATCCCATCTACTTCCACGCACGCAGCCCCGACCATGGATCCTGTTGCCCTGCTTGCGATGTCGGCGGTGCTGGGTAATCCCGGGGCCCGTAATGAATTGTCTGCTGCGGCCCAATCGGTGGCGGTCCTGGTGGTGGTGGCGGGAGCATGTATCCATGTGCCCCAACATTCTGCGATGGAGGTATGTTTATCTGCTGCTGCTGCTGCTGTTGTTGTTGTTGTTGTTGTTGCGTCGCCTGCTGTTGCAGCGGTTGTTGCGATTGTTGTGGCTGCTGTGATTGTTGTTGGTACCCACCGCTGTAAGCGCCTGAGAAGGTCAACTGATTGGCTGATGGCGATGCTGTTCCGCGAATAAAGGCTGTTTGTGAGGCTGGCGGAGAAGCAGGTCCCCGAGCACCAAAGGAAAGCTGCGAAGGCTGTGGAGATGTAGGTCCTGGGTTGAGGCCGTATAATGCTGGGTCGTATGTTGTTGGGTGGCCGAAACCCGACTTTGGCGACTGCATGGCATTTTGCTGGCCGTTCAAGGTCGGATTACCGTACGTCGAGTTGTGGTGTGACATTTGATTGATCGGTGGGGGGCTAGTGGCTCCATGGTTATGGCCGTGTCCGTACTGGTATCCATCATAGCGGGGGGCCTGGCCAGCTGAGAAAAGCGCAGGCGGTCGTCGGGGACCAGGACCCCCCGAGCCTGTGTTTTGGTCAGCTAGGCTTGGCGCAGATGTCTGCTGTTGGTCAATAGACATCCTGCTCATAAGCTGGCGCATGCGCTCTTGTTCTAACTCGGCCTGAGGTGCTTTGTTGCGATTTGCCGTGATACGGTCAAGAAGCTGAGACCCTTCTGTACGGCGGTTGTTGACAAATGCATCAACGTTCTTGCGTAGGCTTTCAACCGTGTCCTTCATTTCCGTATACCAAGTTTTGGCTCTTTGCAGGCCAGACTCGAGATCCAAAAACTCCTCATAAGCCCTCTTGTACTTGGCTACAACTGTGGATTGCTGTCTTTGTACAGATTCCCACTTAGTTTGCTCTGAGCGAACGCGCTTATCTTGAAGAAGTGAATTAAATGTCATTGTCAGCTCTTTTAGCATTGCCGCTTGTTTGTGATATGCCTGCAGCAGCCGATTCTGGTAAGAGCGGAACTTTTCTAGCTCCGACTGAAATAGCTGGCTTTCGTAGTTGGAAATACTCTTTTTGTTGAGGATTAGGATTTGAGAAATATCGTCGTTGTGAGCCTATAGTGGATCAAGAGTACATTAGTGAAAGCTCTTCCCATCTCCTAGCCCATAAACTTCCCTTAGACTTACCTTTTCCTTCAGATCTTTCATGATTTGGTTACGCTCGCGCTTCAAGAGGTTCAGCTTCTTCAGAAGATCCTCCACCTTGGCAATCTGGCTATGAACACTAGGCAAACCGTCCTCAAAATCAGCGTCGAGTAGATTTTGCTCCGCAGAAGCAGGACTGCTGATACTACCTGCGGCCTTGGATTTGGCCAAGGCCGCCGCAAAAAGCCCATCTGTATCGTGATTCTCCGAGGCTTTGCGCATCTCCTCAAATTCCGTTTCGTTCTGTCGCAGCTTGGTGGCAAGATGATTGTCGGTGCGGGAGGCATCCTTAAGAGCCTCGTGGTAACTTCGAATATCGTTACGGAGAGTGGTAGTCAGAGATGAACTTGGCTGTTGCGTCCACTCCGCACCATGCTTTGACCTCATTTTCTCGCAAGTGCTGGCCTCGGTGTCGAGATCCCTCTTGCAATTGTCTAGTGTCGATATTATAGATGCCTTCTGGTCGTGCAGTATGGCAAAAATGCTACTGGGATTCTCATGGCCCGCAACATCGCCACACCAAGTTCTAAAATCATCGTCTGGTCGCAACTCGCGGTCCATACCACCCTTCAACACCTGTAAAGACCCAGGTAGTCGTAGATAGTCCAGACTTGCCGCCATTTCTGTATTGGCAATATCCACGCGCTCCTGCTCAGCGCGAACAAGTTTTGCTTTTTCCTCGTCATAGAGACTAGCAGACTCCGTTACTGCCATGGGAATGATCTTGGCAAAAAGATCTGGGCCGGTGATGCGCTGTATATCTTGGCCAGCGTAAAGTTCAGTTACAGGGATAGGCTTGGCGGCAGGCAGCTTTGGAATTGGGGCAAGGCTTGCCTCAGAAGGAACGTCCTGATGATATATAAAGTCGTTGTCTTTAGAAAACTCTTTGAGCTTTTCTTGGATAGTTGCAAGCTGTCTCTTAGCCATATCTTGTAGGATGGTGCCACAATCGGAGGGGAGGTTAGAACTAGAAGGTGCTGTGGTGGGAAAGGAAACAGCAATCTTATTTGCCTCCTTGACCATGCGCTCGGCGACCTGAAGACGACCAACAGCAACACCGTGGTGGTTTGCATCGTCGTCAGCAAGGGACTGATAATATTGGCTCATGGCAGCAAGGAGATTTGCTTTGACTTGAACAAGCAACAACCACGATTTCTCAAATACAGCCTTGTTGACGTTTTCTTGCACGCCTTCAATGGATTGCGAATATAAATAGGCCGCCTGGCTGCATAGCTTTGCAAGTAATCCATTCTTTTTCTCGTCGCGGATTTGCCGCTCTAAAAAGACTTCGGTGGCCTGGGCTAGCATAATTGAAATCAAAGTCTTGATAGTATCACGACTTAAATCGACTGATGGGGCATGCAAGAAGTTTTCGTTAATGTAGGTGAACATTCCGGCAGCCGCTTGGAAGGAATGGTAGGACATTTTGAGGCCAGACTCTTCGGAGCGGTTCTGACTAGTGGCATGGCATGAGAGGACGGCGGAGATGTTGAAGATGATAGAAGCCTTTTCGAAGGCTAGCGAGTATTGCGAAGTAGATTTATGAGTAAAGGCATCGAACCTGAATAGATTGGGAATAAGCACATTAGCATAGATACTAGATGAGTTGCCTGTTTTA
Organism: Ceratocystis variospora; assembly: GCA_038407165.1. Taxonomy (NCBI): domain Eukaryota; kingdom Fungi; phylum Ascomycota; class Sordariomycetes; order Microascales; family Ceratocystidaceae; genus Ceratocystis; species Ceratocystis variospora. Next base: position 42,224 of record JAXHKN010000084.1, on the reverse strand, counting down.
TTTAATTGTTTTCCTGGTTTTGGTTCTGGTTTTGCTCACCATGTGAAGGAAATCTTGATGTGCTGCTCATCCACGGGGAATCTTAGGTCAAGTAGCTCAAGCTGGCCATAATATCGGTATAATATGTCGCGGCCTGCTGTGCTGTCCTTTCCAGCACCGCGCATATCCTGTCGCAGGCGATTCAAAGCAACACATTCTTCGGCATAGCGCTCAGGGTCGTCGCCGTAGGTATCACGAATGTAGTCTTTAAGCGGGGCAATCCAATCAATCTCGCTGGTGGCCTTGAGGGGGGCCGAGATCATGGGTGACTGAGGCATGATAGCGATCGTGTAGTAGAGGCTGCAGATAGCAAGATATTTATATGTTTTAGTTGGCAGCAAGCTTTTTTTGGGGATAGAAGAGTATGTGAATGTTGAGTTTCGTGGCTGTTTTAGCCTGCTGAATCGCGTTCAATGCGCTACAAATCGTGAGGCAAGGCAAGCAGGCTGATATTTGAAGTCGCAAGCATAAACCAAACCACAAAAAGGCAACCTGCAAAGGATGGCAATTGCAGCAATTACTATCGTTGACGGCGTTGATGGTGATGGTGGCGATATTTTTGTATGGTGTACGTTATAACGCAAACCCAGAAGCGGAGCTTGAGGGAGCTTAAATCCCGGAGGGAAGATGAAAGTCAACAAGAAGAGGGGTTCAGCGATCGGCTTAAATTAAAGAGGTCGGTTGACTCGCCGGCGTGGCCAAAGCAATGAGCAATTAGCACTCTTGCTAGAGAGAGCCACGAAAGCAACACCAGTTGAGAAGGGCGGTAAAAGAAAAGAACAGAGCCTAAAGAGGGGGTCTGGGCGAAGCTCCTGATTGTTTCGTCGTTTCTTTGGATTTCGTTGGTTTTTGTATGGGTGGGGGGAATGGGGAAGAAACAAATGAGATGGACACATAAATGGGAATATCGAAAATTGTATACAAAAACAAGTCACACGAGGCTGATAAAAACCTACAGAGGGAAAGCTTCGAAGACAAGGCTTTGCTTTGAGAAAAGAAGCTGCGAATTGCTTCTTACTCACCGTAGACAGGAGTCATACTGTTTAAGCAAAAAGACAAAGCACTGTGCTTACAGGTGGCTTACGGTGCTATATGGTATGAGAGCTTATAGTTTAATACAGTATGTACAATTTTGTCTCGAAACTATGCATACCTATCTGTTAATGCACCTCGAACAACTCACGATCTTTCGGCATGTTCTTTCCCTTCCTTCTACACTAATACGTTTCATGCAATTCTCACTTTTCAGTATATCTCTCTTCTTGCTGCCACGCAGACACATGGGCGCAATCTCTGTTATCTCTGGTTGAACCTATCCGGCGCTTGGCTTAACCCATCTTTGAAGTACAGCCTATCATCACTCTCTACCAGCATCTCTACAAATGCATTCCTTCCGGCTCTTCCTCTCCAAAGGGAAAATCATCACACCACTGTCATGTCCCCACTTGTTCCACCTGAAGAATTCCCAAGTGCCAATGATTCCCCAGAAAGCGCAAGTTTAAGTAGGTCTCGTTACCTTGTGTGTTGCTACAAAACCAAGCACAGGCACAAAGTACATGCATACAGGCAACTTTATTCGATTTCTCCTCGTTTATCACTCGGGGGAGTCCCATCTCCGTAGGACGCCGGACCTTCATTTCTCTTCTCTCTTACCCGCCCAATTCATCATCCTCCTGTCAGCACCCAAGTGAACCCATTTCTAGCCTGCCATTGGCCCACTGCATATCACCACACCCTTGTCCTTGTTCAACTGCAAGTCGTGGAAAGTTCTCTTTCTTCTCCTCTTTACCCCCAATTCACGTTGTTGTCCCATTGGATTAGCCGCCAGTGACCTCTTGCTAAAGCCTTCTGCACCAGACTTGTTCTTATTATTCTATAGGGTCGCATATGCTCACAGTTTACCTAGCCTATAGTGTGGATAATTTAATTGGTAATTCATTTTTTTATTTTTGTTCTTCAAGATAATCTATTGGTACAGAGGATTAGCTGGCCTGGACTCGTTGGTGGACTCATCACAAAACCAGCTAGAAAGAGGAGGCAGATAGGGGACAATATAGTACAGTGCAACGACGGATTGCAGAAAAGCAATGAACAGAAATATGCCTTCTGCAGCCCCGTGATGGGAAATGGCGGGGGGGCGTATATGTGTGTGAGTTAGTGCTCATTTTCAGGAGCATGCTAGCGTGTGTATCATGAACAAAAGCGAAAGAGACAGCGAAGTAACAAAAGAATAAAAGCAGTTCAGAAGGCTGTAGCAGATAGATAGGAAATGGTAGACAGGAGCCAAGGCATGAAGGAAGGGAAATGAAGAGCAAACTATTGAAAAATCAAACTAGTTCGAGTTCTTCTTGTCCTTGTCCTCATCAGCCTTGTTCGTCGAGTTGCCCGCTTTGTCTTTGTTGCTCATCTCTGCTTGGTGTGCTGCATTTTTAGTCAACATGTGCCAGAGGGATTTAATAAAGCCCTCGTTCTTGTGAGACGATCCGTCAGAGGCACTGCCGATGGGTTGAGTGTTAGTGGTACTGGGAAAATGCCAAACTTAACATTCCCTAGGAGCAAAAAGAAAAAACAACTTACTTTGCATTAGACCCAGACATGTTCATGATACGCTTAGCCGAAGTATCATTCATCTCATCTGCCAACAGCTCCAGGATAGCGCGTTGGTTTGAGGTCAGATACTTGGGCAGTCCAACCTTGAACTCTACACGCATATCACCTTTTCCACGACCGTTGATGCGCGGCATACCCTGGCCGCTAAGCGTCAATTTATCACCCGTGTTAGTACCCGTCGCCACACGGACACTAACACTGCCATCCAACGTAGGAACTGCCACCTCACCACCAAGAGCAGCAGTGGTCAGCGGAATAGACGCAGTGTATAGAATGTCGGAGCCAGAACGGCTAAAACGCGAGTCGGGCGCCACGTGTACAAACACATACAGATCGCCGCGCTTGGTTCGCACGCCTTCCTGCGGTATTTGCCCGGTAGCTGGCGCATCACCAGCGCCATCAATTCGAAGTCGCATGCCGTCATCAACACCGGCGGGTATATCTACCGTGATGGTCTTGCGAGTGCGCACCACTCCGTAGCCATCACAAGGACGGCACTCGGAGCCACGTGGATACGACTGACCCGAGCCTTGACACGTCGTGCACGTTGTGGCAATCTGGAAGCCGCCAGGAATGTTGCGCACAACCTGACCAGCGCCGTGGCATGTCGGGCATGTCGATTGCTTAGTGCCGCTCTTGACGCCACGGCCGTCACAAGACGTACAAGTGGTAGTTGGTGTAATGTTGATTTTTTTGCTAACGCCACGAGCAGCCTCCTGGAAACTAATAGTGGCCTGAACTTCGATATTTTCGCCAACTAGGATACCAGGGTAGTCAGAGCCACGACCTGCACTGCTGCCACTTCCGAATGGGCCACGACCACCGGTAAATGCCGAGAAGATGTCCTCAAACCCAAAGCCACCACCAAAGCCTCCTCCCTGGAAGCCATGGAAGGGGTTTCCACCTGCAGCACCTGGGTGCGGGTTACCGGCATTACCATTGGAATCAAAAGCACCTGGGCCAAACTGATCATATTGCTTGCGCTTATCGGCATCAGAAAGTATTTCGTAGGCAGCCTGGATCTCTCCAAATTTGTCCTTAGCTCCGGCTTCCTTGTTCGTATCTGGGTGATATTTCTTGGCGAGGCCGTAGTACGCTTTTTTGATTTCACCAGCACTTGCTGACTTGTTGACCCCCAAGGTCTGGTAAGGATCTTTCATAGCGAACTTGGAGGATGTCGCATGGAATTTCTATGCGTAGAGTTGATTGTTAGCCGAGAAGTTTTAGAGTAGTGATGGCAGGAAAAAAAGACTAGGACATACTCGAATTCCAGGAGGCATAGCCCCGAACTCTGTCGTTGTTGATGGCCGGGCCGGGCCGTGAAACCGCCGAGCCTGCGACGTGCAACCGCTCTGTAGCCGGCGAGGGCAGAGCGTAGCACCGTGCGGAAGTAGACGCCGGGGCACAGCCGACTTGAGGAAGACACTTGAGCTCATGTTGGTAGTAAACCGTAGGGGCAGCTGCTCAAACTGTAAGAAAAAAAAAAAGAAAAGACAGAGACAACTTTATGATACAACAAATATTCGCAGGCAAGGGCCAAGCAGAGCAAAGCGTCGAAGGTTTACTGTACGGGCTTCGTGCTGGGCAAAACGTTGAGGCTTGGCCTAAGGGCAGCAATGAAACAAAAGAAGATGAAATCCAATCAACACAAAGAAAGAACGCTTAGAAGCAAAAGAATGCAGTAATAACATACGTTTCATGTATGCAATACAGATAAACAGGCCCAGGATTCGCAGATGTTCTGTGAGTTTCGACGGTGCTCTCTAAAATATCGTGATGACTTAAACTTTTTTTCCGCCTCGTCTTGGCTCTAGTGCCAGCCCACTACAGTTGCCGACAGCTGTCAGTAGCTCCTGCAAGCTCTATAGCCCCTCCAACTCAAAAAATCCACTTCATTGCTTAGAAATGCAACATACAAAGCTGTGAGAGGCCAATATAAGTGGGGCAGTTTTATTTTTGCTTTTAGTGTTCACCAACATCTATCTACTGTTAACGCGCCCAGAAAACCAAACTTCACCCCCAAGCCTCTAGCTCATAAGGATTGCGTCTGCTTCATATGAATCTTTTATGTCATAGTTATATTCAAATCCAAAAGCAAAAATACCGAAAACTCCAATAATACAACACAAGATGAAACCACAAACAGAAGGTCGACGGACACTGAAAAGCCCCCAACTGCCAAGAAACTGACCACCAATAGCTAAACATATCCCTAGGCATAGTCATATGAAAAAGTAGAATCTGCGCCAAGTAGACAACCAGTCATAATCACAAGCATAGCAAATAACCCAGCTTGTTGGTTATCATGCGTCCAAGAAGTTGCTGTATATTGAGAAGACAGTGAATTAAAGCCCCAATAACCAAGGGTACAGAGAAGGAGGCTAGAAAGAAAATTCAACGGCAAATCTTCAGATAGAAAGCAAGCAGAAACAGAGAGAGGAACAAGAGGCAAGAATCAAGCATATAAGTTCCTGAAACCCAAATACCAAAGGAGTTGGTACAAGCCCAGAGCTTAACGGGTAGCATGGAAAAGAGTAAATAAGGAAAAGAAACAAAGACTGTAGCGTAGCAGATGATAATCTGTTTGGCTCACTCTGCCGCTCAGCTGGTATAAAGAAAAGAAGAAAACGCAGAAGAAAAAACGCCAGCCCATACTTCCCAGCTACAGGACTTGTTTTGCAACACCCTTATTTATCAAGGGTTCGCTTGGCGTCAAAATCAGTCGTTGGGGTCGAGTGCCTTGTTGGCGGAGAGTTGAGATGAAGTGAACCATGGCATCGGCTTCGTTGATCGTAGTCTCATCAAAGTGCCTCTGTACTGTCGCTGCAAGCTTCTCTCGTGTCTGTCTCTGTAGACGATGATTTCTCCGGCGAGCAGCGACCATCGTAGGAGACATGGTTCCTATGCTCCCAGGTAAAGAGAGCCAAAAGTGATATGACGAGTGGAGATACGTAGGCGGGGTGTCGAGGGTATGTTCGCGACGGTAATTGTGAAGTGCTTCGCGATCGAACTTCAGCCAGTCGATCTAGGATGAAAGTCAAGACAATTGTTGTTAGTCGCCAGTACATGGCAGTTCGGAGGCGGGGAGGGACGGCAAGCGCATTGTGGAGGGGCTAAAAGGATAATTCCCATAGCTAGTGCGGATCAAGTTGCTGTAACTTACAGAGGCATTTGGGTGTTCAGGAGTGGCAGCTCGACTCTGAATTGGAGGCAGAACAGGCGTTTCCTTAGCTTGTCTCTTCTTGCTGTTGCCCTTTTCCCTAGGGCCATCGGCCTTGGAATCATCGTGATTGCGCGGCTTAGAAGGGGCCATTGTAGAAGAATATTGCCTAAATGTATTTGAATAGATGGTAGACGGAAAGTATTATGAGGGAGTTCGGGTCCTCTTTGAAATATTGGCGGCTAAGCAATTGGTCGGGGCAGACTCGGTGTTCTTGAAAGATCGCGAAGCGACAAGACCAAAAAATAGATTGAGGAAATCTACCGCGCAAGGTGCAATAAACACGAATCGAGTGTACCGGTCATTAAGCAAACACAAATGAGCACGAACCAAGGAACAAACAAAGGAACTTCCCAGTGAGAAGCAAAGTTTGCAATAGGAAAAATCTGGAGATTTGAGAAGCCAAACAAGGTAGAAGACGACCTTGAAGGAAGGGCACACCACAATGTTGTTTGTGTACTCTCCTCCTGCAAGCGGTCTTCATCCTTTTTTCCCTCTTTTCCTAGTCGTTTTTTCTTCTTTGGTTTTCCACTCGAGCCCCCAGATAAGTCCTTATCGCTTGCTAGATGCCATTTATCGACGTCACTAGCATGGGTATTCATTGGTCCGATAAGACATAAGATACAATATCCACAAAAGGAACATAAGGGCTAGGAGTAGCTAGGGTTGAGGGTTTGTTCGATTTACCAAAGCTGATGTTTCTGGGAGAACTGAGAACAAACGCCTTCACAAAAGGCTGTCAATAATCACCATGACAAACTTTGCATACCACAAAATAGAATATCACATAATGTCGGAAAATGGACCTCAGAAAAGGGAGCATTAGTGGCAGGATATTTTGGCGTTGTTTTCTGGTAAGATCTCAAACAGTGTAGATAGCAAAGCTGGTGGTTTGTTGGAAAAGACCTGAGGAAGAGAGATTAAATTGAGAGCAAGGCCTAGGGAGCCGTAGCCGTGTCTGCTTAGTCATAGAGGGCTGCCCCACAGTATATTGCTGTAAATAAATAGCCAAAGATAGAAACTCCAAAATTAAACAACTATTTCTAGCTACGCGGTACATGAACATTCTTCCAAATTCAATGATACTACCGCATTCTAGTGGCTTTAATCTAGTATACACCAAGTGTTTTGTCGACTACATATGTACCCAAATATATATCAGAACATAGCGAGCTGTCACATCATGCAATGACGCTAACATACTTGGGCCATGTATCAATACTGAGGTCTAAAATGTACCAAATGAGCCTATTTATTCCCAAGTTGAGACTTGGAGTATCGAGCTCTACGTCTGTTGCGATACCTAGTTCATTGGAGAGGATAGACCCTCTTGCTTGTTGCCTCCAAAGCCACCCCCGTGCCTTTACAAAAAGCTCTAATTTCCAGTCCCCCCTCCCCCTCATTCTTTTGTCGGCCACTACAAAGGCGTGGCAGACGCACAGTTATACGTACGTACGTCTAATTTGCGTGGATGGGTTCTCCACATGTAACCTGTGCTCTTGTGGGGCAGCCGAGTTTCTCCAACACTGTATGGATTGGACTGTATGTACTTGTAGGTACTTGCACCGCACAAGCTTCTAGGTTACTCTAGGTATCCTCCAAAGAAATAACTGCCCATTGCACATAGTAATACATAAAGTCTACTTAGACACATGTACATATATTCAGCTCTCTAGGCCGAGTAAGTACTCCCTACCTTGATCATATGATTTAAAGTATATTACTTGTGATTCCGCCCGTGAAAATCCGGTAGGACAAGAAAAAAGTGATTATTTTTCCGGATTCTATATACGTCATCGCAAAGTTAGTAGTGCAACGCGCTCTGGGAATGGCATGGGAATCAATATGGCGAAGAGAAACAGAGTAGGCCATGTAAGACTTTTTCGTGACATAGAACCGGGGATATTTCGCAATCTAGCTTTTTATCTAACTTGATAGCTCAGACATGAAATAGAAAGGAGGGGCTGGGCTGGGTGTGTACAGAGTTCTTGTGCCTTAAGCTCGAAGAAAAATCGGAAATATCGAGTAAGCCTGTCCTATTGAGCCATATAGTAAAGACCAAGGCATCTATTAACAACTACTAAGATTCTAGGCTAGCCAGAGGGCGTCTTCCTATATATAAAACTAACCCTGCCCAAAGCTAGTTGGACAGGTAAGCAAAGGACAAGGCATTGTCCTACGGCCTTTAGAGGGTCCTACTCTCGCACTAGCGCCGTGCCTAGTCATATCTTAGAGCCTCTAGGCACTCACTGTAGCCAAGTCCTTCTAAAGCTCTTCTTTCCTATTACTTCGCAGTAGAGTCCTTTGTAGAGAGTTGGAAGCCACGAAAATCAAGGCTGAAACCGGGGAACCTTGTATACATTGGGCACGGCACCTCTTTCAATGAAAGCGCATGGTCATCTAAGCAAAGCGCTTCCTATCATATCATAACATCAAGGTATTGCCTCTTTCCTGTAATATTGTATGGCACGCTGGAGCCCAAACAGACTATGGCTCTTATTTCAGCAGTTCTCAGTGTGTAGAAATGTAGAAGCAGGTAAAATTGGCCATGGTGGGAGTACCCGCCCGCTGCCTCTGAAGGATTGTAGCTGTGCAGATACAGCACAGGGGATGGGGGAGGCGGAAGTAACAAACTTTGCTTGCATGTCTCCCTACAAGCTCCCCATTGAAAGCGAGCCCAAGCGGAACTTTTTGAATTCTGCCCGAAGAAGAAGATCCCCCACGAAATTCAAGCGCAAATGTAAGGGCGGAAAGGAAAGATAAGAGCCTATATGCATCTTGCCAGCTTCCACGTTGTGTGATCAACTTTTTTTTTTTTTTTTTTTTTTTGCAATTTTCCGTTCTTTGATATTTTCTTTGCTAGACTTGAAGGCGTCTTGCCAGAATGAGGTCGGTTTCCTCTAAAGCTGTATTATCACTAGGCCGAGCCTCTAGTTGCTGCTGATATAGGTATAAGACAAGGAGGTAGGGTATACTACATAGCAGTCAACCAGAATTGGCCCATTGCTTCAGGCTTTTGTCCGTCTTTGCGTACCGCTGTTATTCTTCTCATCATCCACCCTTCCGCGCAATGAGGGGGGGGGGACTATTTTTACCTATACATTCCCAGCCCCACGAAGACCAATCTCCAAGTTATCAAGACAGTAAAGCTGCTTTCAGATTGTCTTTGCTTTGCTGGGCGTGTCTTTGCATGCTACTTCACCACTCAATTTTTATGATAAAAATGTAAACTTTTCTCGTGCTTGCCTTGAAGTGTACATTTGCGCCTTCCGTTTCTATTCTCAAGCCCTATCACACAAAAATAATTCTACAATTTCACAGCTCGCTCTGCCACTGTGCCATAAAACCCTAAATGATGGTATTCAAATGCATATTATGAAGAATAACCCACCATAATCTCACCCAAACTACTCATTCCATTGGGCTTTATTTTGTTCTTCGCTATATTTCACGTATATTTTGGGTTCCATCAACCTACACTGCTAAAATGGCCACCAATTTTGCTGATCATGGCCTAAGAACTGGCCATGGCTGACTGTCTGAGCGTATCTTACGTCCAAGCCGCTGACCTCTGAATTAACCCCACCGACAGACAGCTAAAACAGCGCTTGTCAATCCAATTCTGCGGCAAGGCCCGGTTGTCACGGTCGTTCCATGCACTATAATGGCTAGACAACACGTCCACACACCATTACCATTCCACTATCCGCTTTTACCAGTATTTCCTTTAGGCATTGCTTCTCCAAGAGACTATAGCGACTAGATGCTATAAATTGGTGGTCTGAAACCTTGCGCGAACAGGCCTTTGTCTGGACAGTGCAACTCAGTCATGACCCTAGTTTCAGTCGGCTAGATGAGAAAGGCTGCCAGGCCATTCACACGAGCAAGCTACCCTGTGTGCCCGCCCAAAATTAGGGCACATATTCTTCGCTACAGCACATTGCGGCCTCACAGATCTGCTAGTCCTCCGACAATGTCCATTGTCCTCTTTGTTTATCCTCGGTTTGTCCACTTATCTACAGGCACTATCCCCGTTACAGATCCCAACTAAGCTCAGTATATCTTTGGTTTAAATTAGTGGGATAAAGTTACCTCGTCTTCTTGCTGCGCTGTGCGGCTGGGCGGGCTGCTCTGTGTTTTCTTTTTGTAACTTTCAAACTAATTCGTCGGGAACGGGGCTGGTCGAACAAACATGTCAAGCAAGGTTGGCAGAAGACCACTCGAGCCGCCCATGATACCCAAACTAGAATAATTCCCCAGGTTTAGCCAGGTTAGGCAGGGCGGGCTACTACGAACAGAGGACCCTGAGCTAGCTGGCTTTCCATCGTGATCCTGCTCTGGCTTTTCTTTACAATCACATCTACCTTATAGCACCCCAGCTAGCACCAGGAGTTGGGTCTCTAAAGTCCCATCAAGAGTATACTAAGCCCTCAAATTTCTGTCATCTATGCCACCTCCCATTTTCTTCACTGATTTCTCCATTTACTCCCTACACAACCTCCACGGTTTACTCCTTTGCTAGCCTGAATTTCCACTTGCGTTGTTACTATACGCCCAACTAAAAGCTTAACGCAGGGGAGCCAAAATAACCCGAGTGGAAAAAAGAGAGGGGAGAGGGAAAAGAAAGAAGAAAAAACAAGGCTCCTTTATCTTGGATTTCCCGCCTTCTTCTCTTCTCCTCTTCTCTCACTCTTTTTCTCTTTCTTTCCAGTCCGTTTTCTTCTCTCAAGTTTCCTTCTTGTTACATCCGGATTCTGCGCGTTATCGTCATCTTTGCAATAATATTTTTTCTGTCCCTCACAACTTACGACGTACTGATAGCATCCGCCCATCTACTACAACTGCTATTATCCTTCTTTTTTCGCCTTTCGCCTCTCGCCCTTGTTCCCTGTATCCGTCTCTGATCTTAAACTTTCATCTGTCTCGTTTCTGTACGCTACGAATTTGGCAAATCCTTGTACCTGGTTATAGCTAGCTGACCTTCTTTAGAGTCTAGTCTCTCTTCATCTTCTTTTCTTATTTGGCTCCCTTTCTTACTGGCCTTTTCATACTTCAAGGGGATTTCTCCCAACTTCAACGTCACGCTTATTTTGAGTTGCTTCGACGTGTTATTGATCGTCGTCTTCTTTTTCCTACCTGAGGCCAATACAGGTTATAATTTCGCCAGAAATCTGTCCTAGCTGGTCTTCGGCAAACTTGCTGCACAGCTCACTTCTCACCGTGAAGAACAACAACCAAGCCAGTCTTGGCCTGTTAGTAAGGAGCTTTTTATACCGCTTTTCGCTTTCAACTTCATCCGGCCTTTTCTCGTTTTGTCGTCACTCCGCTTCTTAAAGCCAAAGCTCTTTTCTTCACATCTATCATCATCATCATCATCATATCGTCAACACGCCCTTCTCGTCATGTCCTAAGGGATCCCCGTCGCCAAGCTTGGAGTGGTTGGTTGCTTGACACAGACTCGAATGTCTGAATTGTCTTGTCTTGTTTGTGATTATAATCTAATGCAAATTCCCTATCGACCTCGCCATAATCAGCCCCGCCATCCCTCACTGAGTCTACCCACTCACACAGTTTCTCATTCTACATACTGAAAATTCCAATTCTCAGCCGATACTATAAAACTTTGGCTGCCACCATAATATTGACCTACTCAGTCATTTTCCTCCCCACTACCAAGTAGTGGCCACTGGAATCACCCTTTTTCTTATTGACTATTTGCTGTGCTAGTAGTTGAAGAAAACAACGTTCGCAATTTATTATCGGCTTAAGTGAACATTCACTTTTCCACGCATACTCTCATCACACAAGCAAGGCTAGAAGCCCTTTTGCTTGTGGGCGTCCTGCGCAAGTCTACCTTTTTCATCAGCCAGCAGCAATTTAAATCTTATCACAGGCTACAGAAAGCAAGTTTGTGGTTGAGATTACACCGTCGCACCTGACCCTAGTTATCTGAGCACAAGTGGTAATGGCATCTGTAATGGGCGCACACGCTGACTACCAGCTTGTCATGTCCCAGTCTGAAGTGAAGTCAGTGCCGACATCTGGGCATGAAGTCAACGCAAGCTCACCCATACCTATCAAATCCGAATTCAGCAATGATAGGGGACGACGCCGAAGCAGATCACCTCCAGATGAATATGAAGACGATGATGGTGGTCCCGCACAGTCGCTCGGAGGTCCTACGCGTAAACGAAGAAGAAGTCGCAAAGGCTTGGATAAAAAGTTTGAGTGCCCCCATGAGGGCTGCGGAAAAAGCTATTCTCGTGCTGAGCACCTGTAAGTGGCCTACTTATTCCTCTCTCCATTTCAGTTTTACACCTCACTACACAATCTCCGATGCAACAAGACCCTCAACCATGTTTTTCCTGTCATTAAAACACTGAAGCTATAATGTTGCGTACATTTAATGATCTTGTAGCACCAAACATGTCTCTCTTGTTCTCATCCTCATGTTTGTATTATCTATTTTCAAGAACTTCCCTGCGTTACCTATTTTTTTTGGTTTTTTTTTGGTTATCTTTCATTTTTGCAAATGTCACTAACCAGCACATGATGACCAATTTTTTCATCTTGTTTATACAGCTATCGTCATCAGCTCAACCACAATCCAAAGCAAATTTATAGCTGTGATTTCCCAGACTGCACACGCTCTTTTGTCCGTCTTGACCTGTGTAACAGACACAAAGATCGCCACACAGCCAAGGGTTCAACCTTAAATCGCAAAGACATGCTTGCAAGTCAAAACCAAAGTCAACAACCCCAGGGCCAGTCTATCAAAACCCAATCTCAATGCCAACCTCAGGCCCAGGACTTGCAAACCCAAGTAGCTCAAGTCCAAATGCAGAGTCAAATTAAAAATCAAGACTATTCCATCTCTCCCATCTCGGAAAAACAACACTTTTCTACCACGAAAGCAATGGCTGATACTATATCTGGTTCTATATCTCCCGATAGTAAAACCTCTAACATTGGCTTCGCGAAGTTGCAACAGGCTTCTTCTCAATCCTCAGGAGCCACGACCTTTGCTAGTAATGCCCACATACCACAACGACAGCAAATGAAGATAAATATCTTCCCAGCTAGTACCCCGTTTGAAGCTGTCGAATCTCCATTCAATCCTTCGATGGTTGGGGGCCATCCATTGCATCAGTCGCCCGGAGGTATAGAACCAGGCCATCCTCAAACTCAGTCAACAATCGGCATTTCATCTTATCCCACAATGTCTCCTGTGGTAGCTCAGCCTAACTTTCAACATGCCCAGCATAGCGCTGCTCAACATCCAGTTAACTTCATACCCCATCAGGGCTTTCAACCCTCTTTTGATTTGCCTGTTTCTAACTTTCCTTCCCAAACTACACCAACAGAGCCTCAGCCACAAGTGTTTCCCAACACTGAAAATAGGCCTGAATTCAACGAGCCTTTAACAAATAACATGGCAAACCCAACCGAAATGATGGTTCTTGAGCAGATCCAAACTCTCCCCATGTTTGGCAGCGAAGGAATTATGAATAAATCCCCTTATGTTAGCATGCCTAACGATCTGATTAACTATTTGTTTAATCAAAACTCGCCTATTAACAATCCTGTAGCCTATCAAACGTAAGTAAACACACTACTCGACGTTAAATGAACCTTAGACACCTTTTGTTCCGGAGTTCATTATTCTAACAAGGAAACAGCAATGGGTTTTCAAGCTATAGCCAGATGTATATGGGCCTTCACAGCAACCAGATAGGCTACTTTCCCAATGTTCCACAGCATGTTATGGCAGTTAACAACCTGCTTGAGCAGGACGTTCCCGAGGCCTCTATTTCAGAAGAGAAGAGTCAAGAAATATTTGACTACATGAAAAAGCACTTTATTGAGCGTGGCACGGTTCCTGCTGACCGAAATGGAGAGGCATTTTTACAAGGAGACCGTTCTCAGCCTTCCCATATGCTCAGTCGGCGAATGATGCAAACGTATATCCGGTCCTATTGGCTTCATTTCAGCGACCAAGTGCCCTTTTTGCACAAGCCAACATTCTCGCCCGACCAGACGCCAAATCTTCTACTTCTATCCATGATGACCATTGGAGCAGTGTGTGTTGAAAAGACTAGCAACAACGATGGTGAAGCTACGAACACTACGTCAGATGCCAGACTGTCCAACTTTCTGGCGTGGCACATCCGGTGGGAAACCTTTATGGACAATCACTTCCGCCCGCCTGCGAAGCTATGGGCATTCCAAACTTTTTTGCTTTTGGAATTGTACGAAAAGATGTATGCGACTCGCGAGTTGCACGAAAGAGCGCTCATTCATCACGCTACGACAATCGCGATGATGCGCCGTGGTCGAGCTTTAATAGGGAAATCAGCCCGAGACTCTCCCTCTCAACGCGACGATTCTTCAGTTGGACGGACATCGCGGCACTCCTCGACTCCAGGGCCTAGCACAGCCGACGATTGGTGGAGTAACTGGATTATGAACGAGTCCACTCGTCGGACTGCATTTGCAGCATTCGTAATTGATTCGATCCATGCAACCATGTTTGGCCATTCCACCGTAATGGTAGCCCATGAAATGAGACTTCCACTCCCCTGCGACGAGACACTATGGCGAGCAACAAGCGGGTCTGAGGTTGGACGGTTGGAAACAGTCATGGCATCAAATGGCTTCAAGCCTATATCGTTCCTGGAAGGCCTTAAGCGGACGCTTCAAGGCTTTGAAGTGCAGACTAACTCATTCGGCCGGACAGTTCTAATGTCGGGTCTCCTTAGTGTTTCATGGCACATGCAACAGCGAGACCTCCAGGTCAATGTACTCGGAAGCGGGGTCTCTCAGGCGCTTGGAGGTCGTGACAAGTGGCGCATCACTCTAACCAAAGCGTTTGACTCATGGAGACAAGACTTCGACAAGGCGATTGAAAAGGCGCGGAACGATCCGTACGGCGGCATCGATGACAACCGACGAGACGAGCTCAACTTGGTTTTTGAAAGCCGAACAGTGTTGCACCACTTGGCGCATATGGCAATGCACGTCGATGTCATTGATTGCCAGATTTTTGCCCGAGCTAAAAGACTTCTAGGCCGTACCATTGGGGAGGCCGATTTGCGCGGCGCACAAAGGCGTATGAAGGATCAATGGGCACCGACAGCCAAGGCTCGGGATGCAACGTGGTATGCACTCAATTTCCTGTGCACTGTGTTGATGCCAGAAGAGCGGGGCTTGCCGCGGGCATCCGACTTCAACCCCGAAGATCCATACTCAGCACGCGACGATATGCTTCTCAACAGACCATGGGTAGTTTATTTAGCATCACTAGTGGTTTGGTGTTACGGCTTTGCACTCGAAGGGCCATGTCTAGATGAGCCGCTGCCGAAGAACAAACACGAGGCAGTGCAGCAAATGAAGAAGTACTTGAGCAAGTATGGCAATGTAAGCTCGCCGGACGGACTCATCCAAATGCGCGGGTTGAACAGAAGCACGGCGGTGTTGATGGTACTAAAAGACAGTTTTCAGAAGACTCGGTGGCAGCTACTACATGAAGGCGCAAAACTACTTGAAAATTGCATTGCGCTGAACTCCGGGGCGCCAGTGTGACGGGTTACTGAGGGGTCGTATGATAGGGAGGCGGGGGGGGGGTTTTTTATTTATCTTTTGTTCTTTTTTATTCTTTTTGGATCTGCTTGTTCTTTTGGTTATAATAGGTGTCAAACTATCTTTGCTGCTTATACTTCAAGTCCAATCATGTTTTTTTTGTCTGGTTGGCATTTATATACCCTTTTCCACTTTCCTTTATACTTCTTGATTTAGAGCTTGCCAAGTGTATCATGTGGCGTTGCCATTATGTTGCGATATACCTGTAGATCTATGTGTATGATACAATGAATAAATGGGTGTTGCCGTGGGTTTATACGTGATTATTACCACTGCTTTGTATCGTCGCTTCCATGTCGTGGCTCCCTTGTCATTTGCTATCCTATAACTTGGCAAAGATTCTCGCACTCTCCTTGTCAACATGGGCCTTGTCATGCGCCGCTATGGCAATGATTTTACCTTTTTCATTGCGCATAGTGCCCTTGATATGTGCCAGGCGCTGTCCCACACTAATCACCTCGCAATCAATAGTCAGAACCTCGCCTGCAAACGCCGGCCGCAGATACGTCACATTCAGGTTGCGCGACACGCCCAGGAGCTCCCAGAAGCCTGGCCGCTGTACAGGCAATAGTGTGATACCGGTCAGCACGTCGAACAAAGATGCTATGCAGCCGCCGTGCAATGTCATAGGATTGCAGTGGGAGTTTTGCACAGTGTATTCGTAAGAAGCTGTTGGGAGCTGGCCTTCTGTGAAGTTCTTGAGCTTGCAATACTGTAGTAGTGGGTTTCCAAAGTCCTGGTAGGTTAGAGTTCGTCAGTAATCGGTGATCAAGCTGTCGAAGAGAGGGGGTCTAAGCAAGAAAAGCAGGTATGCTATGGCACATGGAGGCGTGCTCTGTCTTCAAACCGCAATGAGAAACTTACATTTTTGGCATGCTTGTCGTCCGGCTCAGGCTTCTCAAACCACGCAGCGAATTTATCTTCAATTGTCTTGGCCCAGAAACAGCGATGGAAGCGTGGCATGGGAGTATCGGAGTCCGAGTTATTTTTGTCTTTAGGGGGTTTTGAGACCATGATGAGGTAGAATTAAATGAAGTACACAAGAGATTATGTTAGCGCAACTGGAGAGTTTTGCAAGACTGGAGACTGGAACGATTGGTATAAGTGCAGGTTAAACGGAGCTTAAAATATTAATAATTCAAGGATATCCGTCAACGAGGTCAAGGCATAACTTTATAACAAAAAGACCATATTAATAGGGGACTGTTTGTTACTTGGCGATAATGTCAAATTAGGGTTACGGTGGGAGACACAAGATAACCCTGTGATTAATCAGCTGTTGTTATCCGAGCCTCGGTCGATCGTGAAGCTTCAACCTAAATAGAAAGATAACCGACTGCCCATAGCCCAGGAACCAGCTTCTCACTTACTTTAATACTGATTGACTTTCTGAATCCCGCTTTGCTTCTAATACATTTTTCTTGCGTTGTTTTTCTTTGATGATACCCTTTTTGCACCTAAATGCTTATTTTTTTTTTGATAATATCGCGACTCCTTTAGCCGGCACCCTCATATACACTGTATACACGCTCTGGCCCACGACCTTCCCGACCTTCTCGACCTCATCCACAACCAGTCTCTCCTAATCGCTACCTATCTCATACACAACGGCCTGCCCATAATGGAGTTTGTCACGGCCCTCCGCGGGCAATTCGATCCCCAGAAGCCGTCGCTCTTTGAGCTTCTTTCTGAGCAACAACTCTCGGCACTTCTACCACCAACCCTTCGCTACCTACTCGTGCTATGTGCCCAGCGATATCCGCGCTATTTTCTGCGACTTCTCAACTCATTCGATGAAGCTTATGCTTTGGCCATGGTGGTCGTGGAGCGCTTCTACTTGCGCACGCGTGGTGGCTCATTTACTGAAAACTTCTATGGATTGAAGCGTGAAAAGGCTACGGCCACAGATATTCCACGTACCATGCTGGGTGCTGCTGGGGTGGCGCGGGACACGCTCCGTCTGCAAGCCCGCGATATCTGGGCAAACATTGCGGTTTCGGTCGGCGTGCCCTATCTCAAGCGACGACTCGACGAGGACTACGAGATTAATGCGCCTCGTGCCCTACTTGGCCTGGCATATACGCGCATGCCCGATAACCCGACGCTACGCCAGCGCTTTGTCCACTACTACCGCTGGTTCCTGCAAAATGTGTATCCAAGCGTGAATGCTGCCTATGGCTTCGCTACGTTGGCGTTTAACCTCGCCTATTTGTTTGATCGCTCGCGGTACCACTCGCCGTTGATGTGGCTTGTTGGCACCAGGGTACGACGCATGGCTGCAGCAGACTACCAGGCACTAGAGCAAAAAGCTGCTGCAGCGTCAGCAGCAGCACTAGCTGCTTCTGGCGCAGGGGCCGACACGACTATGTGGCAGAACATCCTTCGCACGCTCACGAGCCCCCGTCGGATGGGCCAGAGCGTGCTAGCTGGCCTATCGATGGCGCTACCAGCGAGCATCTTCGCGCTCAAGTTCCTCGAATGGTGGTATGCGTCCGACTTTGCCAAACAACTAACGCGCAATGCAACAGATGCCCTTGAGCTGCCACCACCTGTACTGCCAATAGTGCGACGCTTTCGCGCATTAAATAGTCGTAAGAGCATGGACGAGGCACGCAAGACAAGTGGTAGTTACGACCGACCGACTGAAGACCATGCTGACGCCGATGAAGAGGCTCGTGACCGACCCTCAGTTGATGAGGCGCCAGTGGCGAGAGACTCGTTACTGCCTATTTTCACAGTGCCTGCTCCTAAGAACTCTGCGCTGTGCCCTATCTGCGAGCAACAAGTTCAAACGGCCACAGCATGCCAGACTGGTATCGTCTATTGTTACAGCTGCGTTCATCGATGGCTTGAAGGCGAGCACCAGCGCCAGGAGGCTTTTATGCTGGGCGACGGCGGACGCCAGGGCAAGTGGGAAAATGGCAAGGGCAGGTGTCCAGTGACAGGCCGGAGAGTGCTTGGCGGTACTGACGGTCTACGGAGAATCATGATCTAGATAAGGAGATGTGCTGGTGTGTGATAAACCTACGGAAACAAAGTGGCTTGCAGGAGTGAACGAGACGTGAGGGAGGAGAGGCGTCTCTAGGGAGCATGGCTAAAGGACAGAAAGAGTAGTCGTTAAGGGAGGGTGTTCTGAAAGAGGAAATGTGATGTACACAGGTGGAAACGAAATAACCTGAACCAAGACACGTAGGGAGCACGGGAGAAAAGCCGGCCGGCTCCTAGGCCTCTGACGAGCAGGCATTCAACTATTCAACTGGGGGCAACGCTTATAGAGTACCGAGTTCCGAGTTTCGAGAACAGGGCTCCCTCGGAGATGAGGGCAGAAGTAAAGAGGGTGAGAGGGGACCAGCGAAGAATTCTTTATACATACATAAAGTGCGCTAGGAATGTTGCTTGCAAATGCCAACGCTAGCGGCCAATACGAAGGCGGATAGCGCATTCTTACACGTGCCTAAAAAAACAAGTTGCTGATTTGACTGATCGATCGTTCGCGGCGAGGCTGTGGTTTTAAAAGGACGGGAAGACACAGGTGAAACCTACGTGCAGCTGCGTCTTGCGACACCTTCTTACGCCATATGAACCTCGATCTCTCTTGGTCCTTTTCTTTGCTTGGCTAGTCTGTCTACGTCTGGCCTTTCTGCCTTCTATACTGTCCCACTGGATTGTGCCCTACCGACCATAGGCTCTAGTATCTATCTACCGACTCATTATCCCTCTCCTTTTTATCATGGCCTATGCTCTTGCCGAGTCCTATCTTGCTTCCAGTTTCTGGGATGGCTTCTCCGTCGTACAGCCAAGTGTAACTGCTGCTGGCTCCTGGGCACAGTATGTGTCTTCGGCCGAGGCAGACAACCTAAACTTGACACGCATCACAGACTCCGGCTCGGTAATTTTACAAATGTATGCTGGCAGCGGCCTAGAAGCCTCCAATAGTTCAGGCCCAGCAACAGATCAATCCAAGCGCAGTACAGTGCGCGTGCAAAGTAAGAGGGCATATTCAGATGGCCTGTTGGTGGTGGATATGGAGCACATGCCGGCCCCCGTATGTGGCGGCTTGCCTCGGTGTAAGTGTCCATACCTGAGAGTAAGCAACAGAACATGTTCTAATGGTTTGAGGTCTTCTAGTCCTTGCTGCAGGCCCAGAAGCCGATTTGACTGTCATCCAGAGCACCAGCTTGGAAAGCTCATCACAGCTACACTCTACCACGTGAGTTCTTCTATTTGTTGTATCCTCTGGAGTTGCCGCTACTAACACCTCTCACACTTTTGTTAGTTCTGGCTCCTGTATTCTTCCAGACGTCGAATTTATTGCCAATCGTACTGCTACCGACTGCTTCACGCAATGCGGCTTCTCTACTAGTCCATATTATGTGGGTAGCTCTTGGAACGCAGCCAACGGCGGTGTGTATGCCCTGCTCTGGACCGAGGGTAGTGCTGCAGCCGGCGCCAACAACTCCGCAGCAGCACGTGTTGCATCATCCTCTGTTTTTGTTGAACCAGATTCTACCTCTGGATATCTTCGAGTGTGGGCCTGGGAACGCGGTGACGTCCCGGAAAATGTGCACAGCGAACAGCCGGTGCCGACTCTATGGGGTGAACCGCTGGCAGTGTTTGGTGGCGATACGTGCCGGGGCACCAGCTACTACCACGATCTCCGACTGGTCTTTGATATGGTGGGTACAGACTACATGACACCTAGGCAGTGATATAGAGGTGCTAACTATGTGCTAGGACTTGTGCAGCGATGCTATTGAGGAACGTTGGAGCAATGGTTGCCGACAAGCAACCTCAAAAAAGTCTTGTGCAGCCTTTGCTTCTGGAAACTCAGAAGCCTTTGCCCAAAAGTAAGTCGGCGTCTCTGCAATTCACGATGCTCCGTTACTGATAACTCATCCTCGTCTATAGCTACTGGGAAATCAATACCGTAAACTTCTATGTGCCCGAGGAGATTAAGCCAGTGACAACCATTGGTGGCGCCATTCCAGTTTTCACAACAGCTCCAGACACGACTCTTACAGCCGACAAGACTATTTTCAAGGCGACTGGAACGTCGACATTTGTCTGGGTTCCTTCTTCTAATACACCCATTTAAATCAGCGACTGGAGGACAATTGGTCTATCGCATATACACACCTATACCCGCATATACCCGCATATATTATCTAGTTGTGGAGTGTTTTTCTATCTAGCGTAATGCAAACAAACTACTTAATCTGACCTATTCAATACTCTAGTCCCCAGCTTTACCCAATCTATAGATACACAACCTGCGGCTTGTTCTCCATACGTCCTGTGTTCCCATACATCTGTGCCGCATTAACCATCAACGAGCCGGAGCTTCCTGCCGACCCGAGCATAAGCCAGCGGAACACAAATCCATTGATACCCTGAAGAATTGTCTGTGCCATGAGCAACCATGATCGGTTCGGCACCAGATCCCAGAGCAGTCCGCGTGGTGGGAGCGCCATCAGGGCCTCATAACTCTTCTGGGCCGCATCAAAGAAAACAGCTTCGCGTCCAGCACCCCAGTGGACATGGCCGAACACATGTAATCGTGGTCTAGTACGCCATACTTCGCGTAGAAGGGAAGGGCAGCCAAGTCCAAGGTCAAGATGGGATTTCTGTACAAGTGTTAGTTGCGGCTGCGACCCGGGGATTGGGACGGGATAAAAAGATACCGGAGGAGTGTGGGTTACTAGAATATCAGTTTCAAGCGGTACAAGGCCAGTCCACGGAGCATCCTGCGGATGATATTGAAACCTAGACACGGAGGGGGTTAGTTTTGCTCAGCTCCACATACACGACGCTTGCTTCGCCGGCCACCAGCCCTCTCGTCTCCTCTCATTTCCTAACTCGTCACCGCAACATACGCGTTATTATCACCGTCTAGGTATGGTAAATCCGGCGCCCCAAACACCACCAATTTCCTTCCACCGTCAAATTCCAGCGTGACTGCTTCACGCTGCAGATATACAATTCCTGACAAGTCCAGTGTTTCTGCGCTCAAGCTGTCCGCTTCCAGCCGTGCCTCTGGGTCGAAGAAGCTGTCGTGATTGCCGCACACTACCACCTTGTAGCGGTGCGGCTGCGCACGCAGCCAGTCTAGCTGTGCTTGGATAGCTGCCCGTGACCCACTTGATACCATGTCGCCAGCATGGATTAGCAGATCGCCACTCGGTATGCTCACTGTTCGTTCATGTGTGTCGGAAATGCAGACAACGGTGATAGTGGGGCTGGCCCCGGAGCTGGCCCCAGCGCCAGGAGGACGACGGAGGATGGCCGGCGAGCCCCGCATGGACACGAGAAGCCGATGCGCGCGGCTAGTGAGAAATGTCAAAGGGGAAGAAAGCAAGTGATCGAGCAAAGTCTGGGGACTCCATTGGCTCTTGCGGCGAAGGCCGGCATGAATCAGAGCATTATTGATGGTGTCTGACATTGTGAGTGGCTCTGAAACGCGACAACCTCAGACTCTACTGGCTCCTGATCTGTATGAAATGAGCCTGAGCTCTGCCAGGGTGTGTGGCTTGTGTTCTAATACCCCAAGGATGCGATGGGCTCTGCCTTAGAACAGACTATGTACGGTTCGCCACCGTCTTTCTACGCCTCTATGTGTTGATGATCTTGTACAAAGGCGGTGAAAGTGCCCCACTTTGGGTCAGATCTACCTGCTTATTTGCGTGGGACTAATATCCATACATATAAGTGGGTATCTGTGTGCTATTAAGCAACATTTAACGCATAGGCATTAATTGAGTAAGCTCAAGTTAGACAAAAGCAGACTATCAAAGCTTCTTGTGAACAAGTTGCCTCAGACAAAGTGCACATTACACATTACACACAAAACAGAAACACAAGGCCGAAGGTTGTGCTATTGCCAGTGGATAGGCAGACCATAAACATATGCATGCAACGGGGCGGGGGCCTCTTGTTATGCAGCTAACTAGTGTAAGGTAAGAAGAGTAAATGAGAAACAGCT
Organism: Ceratocystis variospora; assembly: GCA_038407165.1. Lineage (NCBI taxonomy): Eukaryota > Fungi > Ascomycota > Sordariomycetes > Microascales > Ceratocystidaceae > Ceratocystis > Ceratocystis variospora. The sequence goes on along the minus strand of JAXHKN010000084.1, from coordinate 19,737 downwards.
TGCAAGTCAAGAACGGCAGGAAGCGACCCCCCCCCCCCTGCACATGGAAGAAGGAGGGGCAATGACTTAGTTTGGGCTCTGATTTCAGCTAGGCAAGGAAGGCAGGCTGGAAAGAAGACTAGACAAAAGCCTAACGAGGCGGAAGAAAACAGTCCAACAGCTAAGAAACAAGGGAAAGTATGCTTGCTGTATAAACAGTGCTCCTAACTCTCAACCCTTGCCGTGGCTGTCCTTTGCCTTAGCTTCTTCAGCTAGTTTTCTCTTAGCTTAGCTTTGTTTATTGCATTAGAGGGGCTTCCAAGGAAGCTCTCTTTCCCTTTTTGATTTCTTTCCTTCTTGATTCTCGAGCTTCTTTCCTTCTTTCTCTTTTCCTTTGGGCAATTTCATCCTGGGATTTGTGGTAACTGCCATAGATCTAGTTGTTTACAACTGTGTTTACAACTGTGTTTACTATCTTGTTTATTTACTCAGCCTTTGTTTACTTGACCCTGCCCTCGCCATGCCGTCATTCAAGACCTTCTATAGCGAAGATCCGCCCGAAGGCTATTCCTCTAATCTCGGGTACGTGCGCATTCTTGACTCTCTTTTCCGGCCTCTGGCAATTGCTAACCGTTGGTTTCGATTAGTGTCGATTACGTCATTCTCTACAAGGTCCCGGAAAGTGGCTCTGGTACGTGTATCATCTTCTATCGCTTGACCTCCGTGCCCTTCCTCACCTACCTCTCTCTCGCACCTTTCTCCCACGCCCGACCTGCTTGCTAGCTTGCTAACACATACCATAGAAAAGGCTGAAGCTGAGGCTGCCTATGTCCAACTAATCAAACAGCTCACTTCTATCGGACTGGCTACCGAGGTGCGGCCAGGTGAGCCCGGGACATTGCTCATCTTTGTCAAGGTGGCCTCGGGTCAGCTATTTTCCGACCAGGTGTATCGTGCCCGGCTAGCTGACTGGCTACACGGAGTGCGCGCCACAGCACCAAGCCAGGAGCTCAGCGAGGCGTTCCGGCAAGAGCGCGTAACACCGGCCGAGCGGCTACGGCTGGTCCATCGAATGCTGGTAAAGCCACGTAATGAAGGAGGTGCAGGCATCACACCAGGTACGGGAACGTGGCGGTTTGTTGATTCGCTATTTCCACTGCACAATCACGTACTGAACCGACATTGGTTACAACGCTTCAGCACAATTTACCTACTAGAGGCAGCAGATCTCGATGAGATCCGTGATGAGCTTGGTGAAGGCGTCGCGTACTACTTTGAGTTTATCCAGACATACTTTATCTTCCTCATCTTCCCCGCAGCTCTCGGCCTAGGTGCCTGGCTACTTCTTGGCCAGTTCTCGTGGATTTACGCCGCGGCGTGCTCAGTATGGAGCGTTGTCTTCTTCGAGTACTGGAAGCAGAAAGAAGTGGACTTGGCAGTACGCTGGGGCACACGAGGTGTGTCCAAGATTCAGTTGGATCGCTCACAGTTCATCTTTGATCGTGAGGATGTTGACCCTGTGACTGGCGAGCCAGTCAAGGTATATTCGCCATTCAAACGACTAGGCATCCAGCTGCTACAGATACCATTTGCTCTGGCGTGTGTGGTGGCTCTAGGCGGCCTGATTGTGACGTGCAACTCGCTGGAGATTTTCATCAACGAGGTGTATGATGGACCTTTCAAGCAGTATCTGGTAAGTGGCAGCAGGAGTAATTATGCTTGGAGATACCTACGTCGAGCTGCTAAAGCTAACAAACTCGCCCTATAGGGCCTCCTCCCCACTATTCTTCTCTCGGGCCTAACGCCTACCTTCTCTGTTATTCTGACAGCCATTGCTACCAAACTCACCAACATGGAGAACTATCAGACCGAGACAGCACACCAGGCAGCCCTCATCCAGAAGGAGTTTGTACTCAACTTCATGACGTCATACATGGCCGCCTTCTTCACATCCTTTGTGTACACGCCATTTGGCCATGTGATTGCGCCGTTCCTGACGTTTTGGCACAACGTGGCTAGTACCATAACTATGGGAAACTTTCAGATCAAAGCGCACGAGTTTACCGTCAATCCGCGGCGAATCAGTGACCAGATGTTTTTCTTTACTGTCACAGCACAGATCATCAGTCTAGCCACCGAAGTCATTGTTCCATACATCAAACGTAAGGTGTTTAAGACGGTCAAAGAGTACAAGTATGAGAAGGATGCCATCCAACAGCAGGCTGCCGGCGAGGATGACAAGTTTATTGCCCGCGTACAGGCCGAGGCAGAACTCGAGGTGTATGATGTGAATGTTGACTATCGCGAGATGGTCATCCAGTATGGTAAGCAAAAAGTAGCCTTAATAGTTTGGTCTATTGGCATCAACTAACGCCCGCTTTTCTCCCTGTCCTTCTTAGGTTATCTCTCTCTCTTCTCTGTTGCCTGGCCTCTAGCCGCCTGCTGTTTCCTTGTCAACAACTGGATTGAACTACGCTCCGACGCTCTCAAGATCACCGTCGGCAGTCGCCGACCAATTCCGTGGAGAACTGACAGTATTGGTCCGTGGGTAAATGCCCTCGGTTTTCTGTCTTGGCTAGGCAGCATCACCAGCGCTGCCATCGTCTACCTATGCAGCAACTCGACATCAGTCGCGGAAACCACAGTGTCTGAAATAGCAAAAAATATAACTTCAGCCACTACTCCCTCTCTACACGGTCTAGATGAAATCGAGAAGCCGGCTATCCGTGTCTCGACTGTCGAGCACTCGTCAGACTTTACAGCTTGGGGCCTTCTGCTAATGATTCTTCTGGCTGAGCACCTGTACCTTGCCATGCAGATCCTCGTGCGCTATGTCATGAGCAAGCTCGACAGTCCCGGGCTTCAAAAGGAACGCAAGGAGCGATTCCAGATGAAGAAACGCATGTTGCTTTCAACCACGACAGCCCACGAGGCTAGCAGTGGCTTTAGCACAGCTGAGGATATATCCAGCGCCAAATCCGGGACAGCCAGTGCGACTGGGGAAACCAGTCTCAAAAATGGCGCCCCGGGCATCGAGGAAAGCGAGCGTATTATCCGCAACGAACTAGACAAGGATATTGGCCGAGCCGAACGCCGGGGCCAGAAGATTCCCGAGGAGGTGTTCTGGTATAAGCACCAGACTATGGCCGAGACAATTGAGGCTGGCAGAAGCCTAATCATGGACATGAAGTCCGGCGGCACAGCAGAGAATACAAAGAAGGAGCTATAAGATAGACAGCTATAGATCTAGCAGAGTGTAATATTGAAGATTTAAAACACAAAGCTAGCAGATGCACATCGTAGCTGTGCTAAGAAGAACACTGGGACGACACCACATTGTCGCCACAGTTGTGGTACGTCGAATAGGCTTCGACAAGTGATTAGACAATAGTCCATGTCTACCATGTCCACCATACCAATCCTGCCCATCCTGCCTATCCATGCCAGTTCTATGCAATCGATCAGTCCAATCATAATACAGCCAACCCAAAATGCGCAATGAAGACGTATGGGGCATAATGCCTCTCCACCGCCCTTTAACACTTGATACGCCATTGTACCGGACAACAGCGCACGCCTGATTAGGAGGTGACTCAACAGGCCCGGGTCTATTCACAGAATACAGGGCAGCGCCCTACAACATTGTAATCCCGCTCGGCTCTTCCTCGATAAGTCGCATCCCACGAACGATTAGCAATAGAATTGCCCTGTAGTGATACACTTCAACAAGTCCCAGGTGTTTTCAGTCGGATCCAAGGCGAGGGAGTGTAAAGACTAGCCTGAAGCCTGTATGCAGGTCATGTAGAGGCGTCAGTCAAAGTCAATACACTATTCTCAAACCTCAGCATCTCAAGCACATCGATCACGGGTTGGAAAAAACGCGCTTGGCAATTATTGAAGGTGGGAAAAAAAGGGAAAAAAAAGAAATTAAAAAAAAGCCCCCCCCCCCCCCCCCGATCGCATCAGAATGTCACATGCCCCATATCAGTTGGGCAAGTTTGGCACCGACTGCTGGTCACAATTGGCACCCGGTAGATCCCCAGATTCTCACCGCATGTCACATGCCAACATTGTCACATGCTTTTGCGATGAAAAATAAACAAATTACAGAGAACAACAAGACAGTGGAAATGGGAGATTTGCTGATCTTGAGCTGATAGTTGTGATCCTGCCCTCTTTTGGGCTTCTCTAAATGCTATTTTTTTTCGTGTATTTCCTCTAATTTTTCCTGACTTTTTATGTTGTTTTACGCCTTTTTTAGCCCCTCCGCATCATTCGTCCTAGCTCGTGGTTTTCCTGCTCAGCCTTGTCCGCTTGCGTCTCCTGGCCTTCTCAGCCTCTTTCTTTTTTCTATATCCCTCCCTATCTCCATGTAGATAGACACGCAGATCAACAACCCACCTACTTATCTACCTACCCACCCACTTACAACTTCCTACCCAGCATAATGTCAGACAGCGGGCAATCACCCGAAGATGAGAAGCCACGGCTTACCGACGACCAGAAGAAGCAAAACCACATTGCCTCCGGTACGAAGCTTGGTCTATATCCCATCTCTCCCCCCGTCTTCACTAACACGCTGCAGAGAAAAAACGCCGCCAGGCCATTCGCGACGGCTTCGACAACCTATGTTCCCTTGTCCCTGGGCTTGAGGGCCAAGGTCGCTCTGAGGGCTTGGTTCTCGGCCGAGCTGTTGACTTTATGAAAGAGCAAGTGGCTCGTCGGCGAGAGTTGATCGACCGCATCGAGCAGCAGGGCGGGGTGGTGGACCTATCATATGCCAAGTAAGTCTATATGTCTGGACTCTTTTTCTGTTGTGCGCTGTGCTGACAAGTTTCCGCCGCAAAGAGCTATTGCTAATGCCGAACGTCGGCTGGTCCCGAGACAGGCCGCGAGAGATGACGAAACTAACTCCCGGCCAGTTCCAGGGTCCACATCACCGTAGATGGCCTTTCGAATTGTTGCTATTTTTGCCTGTGCTTCTTCATATGGTCTTCTCTGTTCCTGGCGTTGTCTGGTTTATTAAAACAACAGGTTTTTTTCTTCTTGACAAGGGATGCTGTCCTTGTCGGTTTCATTTCGCTCTGTCCTCCCGTACTGCATCTATTATACATAATTCTACTGTACACATTTGTTCACCCCCTTTTTTTCTTCCTCTCACTGGAATGTCGCCACCATTTCCTGCATCATGTGCAGCAGCTCCTCCGGTGTCATGCTGGCCTTCTTACGAGGCTGTCCATCTGCGCCAACCGGCAAACTACGTCCTGAGACAGTAACAAGGCCGTCACGCACCTCTTGCTTGCCAACTACAATGACCAGCCCATAGCCTTTTTCGCGCGCCTGGCTAGCCTTGCGACCCACACTTTCAGTCCGCGTATCGATCTCGACACTGAGACCGGTGGGCTGGCGGAAGGCAGCTCGTGGTGAGGCAGACACCCCCCTAGTCTCGCCTCTCTCGCTATGTGCAAGCGCCTGGCGCGCCTGCTCGTCATGACCCTCGAGAAGGTCATGTACCTTCTGCGCATACGCCAGAATCTCTGGCGTGTCGTTGACAGTGACAATTACGGCCTGCTGGGGGTTCAACCAGAACGGCCACGTACCGCCAGTCTTCTCTATCAAAAGTGCCATCAGCCGCTCGACGGAGCCCAGCACAGCGCGATGCACCATAACTGGCGCTACGGGGCCATACGATGCTAGTAGCTCTGCGTCGTCGGTTGTCTCCCCACGTGCCTCAAGCTCAGGTGCCGGTGCCTGATACTCAAGACCGAACCGTTTAGGTAACTGGAAATCCAGTTGGATGGTGGCAGTCTGGTGCTCCTTTCCATCCGAGTCTTGCAGGATAATGTCGATCTTCGGGCCGTAAAAGGCTCCATCGCCGTCGTTTATAGTCCACGGTAAGCCCGAAGCGTCCAGAGCGCGACTTAGCGCAGCCTCGGCACGGCTCCATTCATCGGTCTCGCCTATGAACTTTTCTGGTCGCGTACTTAGTGCTAGCCGGTACCCAACACCTAGCCGCAGCACACCATACACTACACGCACCATCTCCAGCGTGCGGCCAATTTCAGCCTCAACCTGAGCTGGGCGGCAGAAGATGTGGCCGTCATCTTGGTGAAATCGCCGCACACGTGTCAGCCCGCTGAGAGCACCTGAAATCTCGTTGCGATGTAGTGGGCTGAAGTCGGCGAAGCGTATGGGCAGGTCGCGGTAGCTGCGTGCCTGCGATGCAAAGAGGAGACAATGTCCAGGGCAGTTCATCGGCTTGAGCCCAAAATCGTCAGTATCAACCTCCGCATCGGCCGTGTCATGATCGTGACTGCATCCAGAACCATGAACGTTGGTAGGAGTTGGTATAGCAGCAGCGGCGACAGATCCTGGATGTTGTTGGCCATGGTGCGAACGGCCAGTTACAGCGTACATGTCATCCGCATAGTTTTCCCAGTGGCCGGACTTTTCCCACAACCCGCGTTTATATATAGTCGGCGTAATAACTTCCTGGAAGCCATAATATATATACTGCTTGCGCAGGAATTCGATCAAGCGGTTAAAGATAGTAGTCCCGTTAGGCAGGAACAGCGGTGAGCCTGGGCTGTACGGCGATGTGGTGAAAAGGCTCTGCTGCACTCCGAGAACGCGATGGTCCGGCGCATCAGTTGACGGGTTGGAGTGTCCATTAGACGGTGTGGATTTATTTGAGGAGAGGCGGGCGGAGAGGCAGGCGGAGAGGCGTATGTACATTCCCAGTGGACGAGCATTGTGTCTCGGACAAGGAAAGCCTCGTTGTAGCGGCCATATCGATCGGAATTGCACCATATCGGACGGGAACAGGGATAGAGGCCGGGGCCGGGGTGGAAGACGGGACAGTGTTGGTGTGTTCGGAATGATCAATTCAAGCTTTTCCCGAAAAGACAAGGCTGAAAAAGACAGCGGCTGCAGCAGTGGTAGTAATATAGTATGCAGTTATAGTGGGCATAGTACAGACTGCGACATAATTACAGTGGACATGGAAGGTATTTTAGTGGGTTGCGAGAGCCTAGCCCACTACAACTTGAAAAAAACACCCCAGATTTAGGCGGGGCCTGTAGTCATGTTCAAGCAGCCAGTACTGATCACAGGCCCCTCACAACGCCTTCACCTTTCCCACCCCTCCCAATCCAACCACCCACAATCTAATGGCCAGCATGCCGAACGTGACCACATTTGCCGCCGCTTCCTTCACCGACCACTCGTTCAGCCGTGCCCATCTCTCCAGGCCACCGACGCCCTGTAGCGTCGCATGCACAAAGACCGCATCACTCAGCAACATGGCCGCACACACAGCACGCCATAGCCGTGCATCATCAACAACCCGAAGCACAACCCCACCTAGTGCTGCATGCAGCAGCCAGCCAGCTGCAATGCTGGAGAAGAGATATGCACTCTCGGCAGGTGGTTCCGCAACGGTGCCGTCTGGTGTCCGGGTTAGAACTTGGATAAGGGCCGGTGCATCCCAGAGGGCAAGGTAGGCTCCGTTCAGAGCAGTAAGAGGCTCAAAAATAGTGAGAGCAAAACGTACAAAAGCCGGAAAGGCAGAAGTAGCAGTGACAGGAGGAGAAGACATTGTATTTTATGTTTTGTGTATGTGTGTGTGTGTGTGTGTATGGGTGCAGCTTTGGGCTGACACCAACAAAAGAACCCAATATTCGCAAGATTCAAACTATATAAAACCAGACAATCTGTAAATCCCCCATTTAACCCATCCAACCCCTCCTGCACAGACCATAGCAGCTCGCTGACGTCATCTTCTGACCCGACCTTGCTTTCTTCCCAATTCGCTCTTAGATTCATTCCAAATTTGTCTATCGAATAACATATACACATACACTCGTAATAAGCCCACGTCTTATTCTGCCCTTCTCTACATCGCTACCGCTATGTGAGAGTCAGCTTCCGACATCCGCCCGGCCGTGCCACCATGCTCCAACACCTGCTGCAGCTTCTCATTGTCTGCACTCCGGATCCGTCCACGCGCCATATTCAGCCTCTCGATCCCCCTTTCAATCGTGTCTATATGCACCTGTAGAGGAATCTTGGCTCCACCCATCGTCTGCTGTGCTAGCTCGGGGGCTGCCACCCGATCACGCAAAGTCTCAAGGCTGGCCTGCATGCTTTCAAGCTCGACAATCAGCTCCAAGACCTGGGCAACAGCCTGTGAACGCTGGGTATCAACACGGCGCAAGAGCGCAAGCTGTTCGTCAAAGCCGTGTAGTGCCTTGTTATTAGCTCCAATCAACGTGCGCAGAGACCATTTAACAGCATCACGCTGTGACGACACCGCACGTTCTTCGCGCGATGCGACAGCATAAATAAGCAGCAAATGGTCCTCGGCTGACGTAAGCAGACCCAGCACATACTGCGCTTCGACTATTAGCCGGGCAATATGGTCCGATACATAGGCCGTGTGCTCAATGTACTTTTCTAGGAGCACCGCCTCCGAGAAACGGTGTGTGGGCACTCCGCCGACGACTATTTCAATCGGCATCATAAGAGCCTTTACTACACCATTGCGTGCTGGTCCGCCATCTACGCCACCATCAAAACCAAGGCTGCCCTCCACCGACCTAGCAGAGTCCAAAAAACGCAGAGTCCAGCGGTTGATGCTGATGACAGCATCAACAGCGGTGCCTACATGGGTGTTGAATAGCTGCAAGTGGCGGGCTGTCTGGCGGGCCATGTCAATATATCCGTCAAAGTGCGTGACAATCTCGTCCCGGGCCGGCAGATCACTATAATGCACAAGGGCACGCAAGTCACGCACAGCCATTTCCGATTGCTTCATCTCGAGCGGCAACGAAACACCACTCGAGCTTTTTTCCAACACATGTTCAAACTTGCCCTGGACTGACATCAGGCTCTCAAACTCGACCTGCGCCAGGATGCCGTTTTTATTAATCAACGGGCTAGAACACACATCTAATGAGCTGATACCAGGGACTCGACAAAGCGGCGATAGTGTAGACACGAGACTATTAGTGAGTATGCTTTGTAGGAACAGCAAGCCACTAGTGAACAGATACACAGCCAGTAGTGCAGCAAGCGGCTTCTGGACAAATCGTAGGGCGTGCCCAATGAGACCCAACGTCCAAGTCAACGTGTCTAAGACAAATCCCGGCAGAACATCCTGCAGTACCGCTTTGGTTGCCTGTGTGTTTTGTGATCGTCTCCGGGGTGGCGACGATGCATGGGTGTAATCCTCGTCGCAGTCGTGGTGATGGTCTAGCTCGGCGTTCTCGTAGTCAGGCATGGCACATTGGTGCCGCTGCTGTTGTTTCTGGCGATAGCGGATCTGGCTCTCTCGTAGGCCATCGTCCGCTCTTCTTTGTGTCGTAAGCTGGTGGTCGTCATACCCCCGAGTGACCTCCTCCGCCCTCAGAAGCCGGCGACGGCCAGGGGTCAGGGTCGGCTCCATAGGTTCTCTTAGGTCTCGAAAAGCACGCTCGTCCTCGGTAAAATCGACAGTGCGCTGCGACATGTCTAAGCCCTCATCGGATGCTGGGAAACTAGTCGACGATCGGAATGATGGCGTACCACCGAGCTTGTGTGGGCTCGTAGTCTCGGGTAAAAAATGGGCATCGAAGCTATCGAAATCTCCGTCTACTAGTCGCCATGACTCCGCCATTGTGGTAGGCGTCACCGGGCCGTACATACTGGGACCACGATTCTTGGACTTGGGTGTCTGTGGTGGTGCGCCCATGGTGTTGGCCATATTCGGAGCTGGTGAGCGAGGGCTAGCAGGCATTACTGTCGACATTACAGCAGTCCAAAGACACGCGATGTTAAGACCAAGAAAGGGAAGTGAGGTTGAGGCTATTGTTGTGGCGACTGATCGGGAAAAAAATGATTGTTGACATTAAAATAGAACAAAACACAAAGGCCCAGAAGTGAGAGACAAGGGGAGAAAAATATGATGAAAGGAAAAGGAAAAACAAGAAAGGGAGGGACGCGGTTCAAAAGTAAATATAAATAACCCCAAACAAACAGGCGAGAAAGCGGGAAGGCGCGCGTGTTGATTGGAAGCAAGTAAAGCAACTAACACTGCTGCTTATTGTAGACTCGACTTCGAGAAGAAGGGGTTATGGTTCCGTCGAGGATAAGGGTTCAGCACTTGAAAGGCAGTTGCGTTTTTTTTTCTTTTTCTCTTTGCTTAACCAGAAATTATCACAAGTGATGTGATAGCCAAAAGAGCATAAAAGGGGTAGAAATTATATGAAGAAAACATGCAAGCCCTAGGAGACGACAAAGAAAGAAATGCGAGACCCAGAAGCGAGATAATTAAGTCATGGCTGAACTTGGCTATGCATCCTTTTTTTCTCTTCCCATCTATTCTTTGCCATCACATCACTTGTTAGGCTCAGGGAAGCCTATGCGCTGGCTTTTTGTTTGGCCCATAGCAAGAAAAAAAAGCACAAACCATAAAAAGGACATGTGCGTTGTCAATCATTTGCAAAAGCCAAGGTTGTGCACCCAAGTACCGAGCTTTGTGGGAACTCTCTCAGAGATGAGCATTCCCAGAGACCCAATGGAAAATGGCTGGAAGCGTAGAAGTGGAGATGCAGCCGAGCTTTGAGCTTAGCAGGCCCAACCGTCAGGTCTGCAATCGTTTTTCTTGCTTCATTTCCGTTTTGGCAAAGCTATCATGGGGCTCTACTCGAAGCTTGTGCTCAGCTTCGAGGCTACCAAGTAACAAAGAACACAGAACAAAGGCCCATTCCCGCTCCCACCCCATTGATTAGAAAACAATTAGTTATTAGCTTATTATCGTCCACGCTAGTTTTTAGATCCATCCCTTTTACGTAGTCCTCGTACTCGTGACCCTAAGGCTGTGAGCTAGGGTTATACACTGCTCTCAACATACTGGTACTCCTCTGAGCCAGAAACACAGGCCTGCCATAGAAAACAAACCTTTGGATGCTGTAAAATCTAACAGCCATTTCAATATATGCATACTTGCGCATCTCGATAAAAATAAAAACAACTGAGTCATACTCGATACTGGTGGTATGGGAAAGAGAAACAAACCGCTAAATGCACGCGCTCCTATCCCTGTTCATATTCTGTCATGTCGTGCTGAGCTTTCTTCCCAAATATCTCTCTCAGCCCTAAATCCCTAAACCTAATGAATGCTAAATGAAAACTCCGTTTCCCAGGTCCTAAACGCCTTAACATGAAATTTGTAATGTACAAACAAAGACACTCGAGTTTCTAAACGCCGTTACACCAAGAAAAATCAGAAAAGAAAAGAGGTGGGCAAGGGCGGGAAAAAGAGACAGACGGCGGTGTATTTGAGATGAAAATGGTCGGTGACAGGTGTTTCGTCTCAGCAAGCGCCTTCCCCTTCGTTACCTTAACGTAGGGAACATCTTAGTCGCCGTCCGCCGCCCTATAATAAATGAATCAAGAGCAATACTGTTAGTAATCCCAGGTTATAAAATCGCAAGGTGATGAGCACGGATTCATGTAGCCCAGAAACAAAGGTTTTGGGCTATCTGGGGTCACATACATAAGCGCCGTTGCCCTTTTGGCCCAGTCTCCTCCTCCCTTAGAATCTGCGCGTACTGTCGGACTCGCTGTCGCCTAATCGTGCCAGGGCTCTTGCGGCCATCTCCTATAGGAGAGACCGCTGCTACTGCTGAGGACGCTATAGAACTAAGACGAGGTGGAAGGACTACTGCAGGGCCTTTTTTGAGCTGCCAGCGGTGTTTTGCCTTGGTAACTCTAGCCGCTGCTTGGGGTATTGATGCTTGTGTGAGTCGTGGTGATGGGGCCAGTGCTTGTGTATTTGTGTCGTTAATTGTGGTTGAAAATGCCGTTTTAGGAGTCGTTAATATTGCCGTTGTTTTTTGAATGGATGACGCTGATGGTGATAAAGCCCCATCTCTAGAATCTGATGCAAATGAAATGGTAGTATGTGTTTTAAATGAACGGGTTTTCTCTGGTGTTTTAGCAAAATCTCGACGCTTGACCATTTCCAAGGCTGGCGACAAAGTAGGGGAAACAGTCGAGCCGCAGTTAAGCGTAGTTGCGGTTGAGAAGTTGTCGTTGTTTGTGGAGCAGCTTAGTCTGCGTGTCGGTCGCGCCTTTGTTGGTATTGAACATAATGTTGCTGTGTTCGCAACATCAGCGTCGGATGGTTTGAACACACTCTGTTCTTTGGATGCAATGTGCGTATCTCTTAGCTCCAGAGAGGCATTCTCCGTCCGCAAAGAGACAGAATGATTCCGAGTCCTCCTGTTATATGACAAGGACTCAGATTCAACAACCACTTCCTCATCGTCAAGCACCACATGCCCGCGCAGTCGATGAATTTGGCGTTCTCTGTGAACCATGTCATTGGTGATTGGAGGACAATAGCCTTTGGGCAGCATCAGCTGGCGACATAAAGGGCATAGACAGCTTATGTGGCTCAAGAACTCTTCAATGCATTCGGCGTGAAATATATGGAAACAAGGGAGCTGTCGAATAACTGAGACACGATCCTCAAAAGCAACAGAGCAAATTTCACATTGCGGCTGGTCATTTGTGCCAGCAACAGTATATTCTGACAGACTTGTCCCGGACTTCACCACGCTAGCCTCTCCAATGCTATGAGGTGATGAGGAAGTAGATTCGAGTCCTGCTTTACCATAATAGATTGTCGATGGTGGATAGGAGGCAATGGTAGACGAACGCGACCGTGGGGGTGCTGACTGAGATTTTGTGCCAGGGGCCTGACAGTATGTAAACAGAGGAAATGCCTTTTTAATATGATCAACCGGCACTCGGACTCGAGCTATGCCCATGGCTTCAAGGTCAACCTGTCCTGATTTGATTCGTCGCTCAAGCTGTTTTCGCCGGCTTTGTTGGATAATGTGCATAATGGCTGAAACGCCTGCGACAACGAATATCAACGATGCAATAACAATTACTAGGTAGACCCAGAGGGGCAGCGAATGATGGTGGTCATTGACATGGAGCTGTGCCCAGATACGCACATAGTCGTTCTGACTAGTGTTAAAGATGGCAGTGATATTGTCACTGTTAGGGACAGTATCGAGAGTTCCTGAGTATTGAGACAGGGCGGAAACCATGTCGCTACCATATTGGCCAGGGATGGCATAGATGGGAAACCGGTATTTGTTCGGCCATCCCTCCTCGCCGTCTTGCATGGCCCATAGAGAAGTACCCTCTGCTTCGGAGGGCTCAAAAAGGATATCGTTGAAAGGCCGGTAAAAGATGAAGCCTTGAATAGGGTCGAATCGGGCAGCGTCAAGATAGGCGTGAGTACAGGTGTCATTGTACCATGGTGCAATGGCGATTAGTTTATAATTTGCAGGAGGCAGATCTGATTTTTTAGTGACATTTCTGGGGAGTAAAACGGGGTCCTCGAATTGTGATTGGTAACATGGGTGGTCCAAGTCGATTTCAGGAACGTAAAGAAGACCTTGGAGAGTGCCGTGTGTGGTGGCGGCATTGCTCGTGGATAGAGTAGTAAGATTTGTGCTGTATGAAGACTGATATGCTATGTCGCTCTGGAGCCCGGCATTAGCACACACGAACGGTAGTACCTGGAGAGGATAATGGGCAAAGACTCACTGAAGAGGCTGTGAGGTTTCGTATAACAGTTGGTGAGGTAATATCGGCTCCGGACCAGGCGGGATTACTGAGCAAGAGCCTAGAAGGAGATCAGCACAAAAAGAACCATGAAAATGAAGGGTGCCCTGGGAAGGAAAGACTAGCAGAGAAATGGAACAAATGAATGAGGCATTCCGTGTCACACTGAACTGTATAGCGATATGGACTGAAGTTGTAAAATGCCAAGGACACAAAGGCCAGGGCGCGAAAGCCAAGACCAGCCAAGCAAAGCCAAGACCAAGCTAAACATGTGTTTTGCTTAAACTTACACTGCATTCTGCAATTGGGCGAGTGCTATATTGTCAAAGAGATGGTTGGGTCGAGTTAGTTGGCAATAGAAACACCAGAGACAGAGGCAAGCAAGTTGCAGTAGCTTTTCAAATACCTACACATAGTTGTGAAATTGCGCACTCACACATATTTATCGCACTATTGATAGCATTGAAAGCGATGCATCCTGAAGAAATACTTGGCTAGGGCGAGGGAGAAAGCAAGCGAGAAGACAAGGACTAATGTATAGATTCGAGAAGATGGGGGACATCAAGAGAATAGAAAGATCTTGCGTGTAGGGAAATAGTGAGCAGCAGAGTCTATCTTTATTCTGAGGGAGAAGGGAAGAAAAGAAGAAGAGAAGAAGAAGAAAAACAGGTATCCCTCCAAGGGCCCCTAGATAGGAGGAGCTGCTAAGGAGAGGAGAACGGACAATGTCAGTAACTTTTTTTTGACTGTTTCTGGTCGGATAGGAAGAAATCAGTTATTTGTTTTTACATTTGTTGGCAAAAGCAGAGAGAAGTACAGCAGAACAGAAACTTATTGGAAGTACCAGACCAGGCCAGACAGACAAGACAGATCAGCCTTGAGTTAAGCTGAAAGCGTACGGGTGTTAGAGCTTCCATGGCTTCCATGTTCCTAATTTCGTTTTGTTTCTGATGCAGGCTCCCAGGCCTTCTGTTCTACTGTTTGAGCTAGGAAGGACAAAGCAAGCCCCAGGGTCTTGTTTGTTCGTCATCCTTCCTACGGCGTAGGTTTGGCGATCTCATCACCAGCGAGCATTCGCCATGTTCTTGTTCTACCTTGTAGCTTTGATCCCTGGAGCCAAGTCCAATTTGGCTTTGTCGTGCGTTGTTTGTGCGCGTGCGTGCGTGCGTGCGCGTGCATGTGTGCGCGGGGATATGAGTATATGTGTTCATCAAATAAGAAGCGACAATGAGGGGGAAATTAAAGTAGATAACAGGAACGACTGAATCGGCAAATCGATCACGATCACTCGAATGAAAAATGGGAGGGAATAGGAGGCCTTGCCTGGTCTTGTATCTGACGATACCGCAGCAAGCTTTTCACCAGAAACGGACATCAGGGTAGCTTTTTTATTGTATATAAGATACATTTCTACGGGCCGCCATTTTCAGGCTATTGGAGACCTATGACAAATTTCAAGATGCAGTTACCTGAAATTCCAGAAAAATAGGAACAAGTCACCTATTTCTTTGCTTCCTTATTTTCTCTTTCCTGTTATGATGTCAGCCCCTTGGCTCTTTCTCTTTCCTATTCTGGCCCACGGCCTTCAAGTGATATTGCAAAGTTCACTCCTCCGGCCTGCTCTTTTGTTCTTGATGAAACGCAAGATGAATTAAAGAGAGTTATAAAAAACCCGGCGAATTAAGTGCTTTCACCGTGGAGCCCAGTCCCAGATAATAAAACCATGAAAGAGAGAGAGACAAGCTAGATAGGCGCTCTCCCTTCTTTCCTCTCCTGACTCTTATTGCCCTGATTTATTATACCTGACTTTTCTGTCACGTGTTACCCAGTTCAGAAATCTAATTCCCTTTCGACTCTCGACTCTAAATAATTAATCGGCCGATTGATCTAAGGAATTGGCGGGGAAAGTACATGTACAAGTACAGTAGCTCGGAAAACGCAGCCTTCTGGGTTACATCATGCAGTCGCCTAAAGTAATAACCATCTCCAGCCAGGACTCGAGCCAGCAATGCAGCTAGGGCTGTAAACACATGATTCTGGCAGCTAGTTCTGGTAGTATTTTTCTCGCAGCCATGTCCAGCTCTTCCTAACTCCATGATTTAGCCCATTAACCAACCCAGCCATGTCAAAAAGACTAAGACGTCTTGTCTCTTCTCTCCCTTTCAGCGCACAAACTCAGGCTCTGTCTTCCAGGACTCCCGATATTACACCGCACATCAGTCAAATATGAGTAACTTGCATCAGAAACAATATCACGCATCCTCATATCTCCCTCCTTCACTTAGTCTAGTCGCACCCCGGTTCTCTCTCTCTCTACCCTATCAGGCGAGAAACGACAAAAAAGCTTGTTTTGCGAATGCCAAGAAGCCTCAAAAAGCTTGTTTGCTGTTCTTCGTTCTTCTAGCCTTCTCTATTTCCAGGTGGCTAGAATAAGTGGGTATGGTACATGTATAATCAAGATGAAACTAAGGCTCATAGTAGGGTCTATGCATCAACTTTATTAACCCACAGATCCAGCCACTATCCCAGTAATATTCCGACTGAATTCACTTCGTATTAATATTTGCTTTTACTAGATGAAACGATTCGTTATTCTTAGCTCTAGATTTCCATCAGATCAAAAACACATATTTCATTAATTTAATCACTGACCGCTTCATGCCTCCTCGTCATAAAGTAAGCCCATCTGTAAACTATGTAATACAACAAAGCAGATCAAAAAAGACCAAAACTAAAGGCCGCGTAAGCTAGTCGCTAACCGGTGACGTGATGATGACATGCAAAGACCACGACAACGACGAAGACAACAGCAACAGCAACAGCAACGATCCTATTTCCTTCATTTATATATATATATATATATTCTTTTTCCCTTTGCATCTTGTTAGACTCGAAGGATTCTGCTCCCTGCCAGGGAAGGATGACAATTTAGAAGGAGAAGCAGCAGCAACTCTACCATCTACGCTCTTCCTCGCGATGGTGGCGACGACTGCCACCGTACTCGTCCGAGCCAGCACCATAGTCGCCACCATAACCACTGCCATAGTCACCTCTACCATAGCCACCGCCATGTCCACCGCCGTAACCACTAGGGCTAGGACTGCCGCGGCGGCTACCTCTCCGGCTGCCACTGTCTTTGTTGTGATGACGGCGACGATCATCATCGTCACCACTGTCGTTACTGCGGCGTCTGTGGCTTCGTTCTTCATGGCTATCGCGGCTGCCATAATACCCAGCGGCAGCTCCACCACCATAGCGACCTGAGTTAGAATCGTTGTCGCTGCCCTTGCTTCGGCGGCGGCCATAGTTACCTTGCCTATTTTCGTCATCATCGCTATCATTTTTACGGCGACTGTAGCTGGCACGTCTGTTTTCATTATCGCTGTCATTTTTGCGGCGGCCATGCTCGCTACTGTAGCTAGTCTCCTGGTACTCGTTGGAGCGATTGTAGCTAAGCCTCTGGCTCTCGTTGCCTCTGCTGTTGTATCCCGAGTTCTCGTGACGTCTTTCGCTTTCACCGCCACCGTAGTAATCCGAGGCAGCACCACCGCCATAGCGGCCCGAGCCCGAGTTGCTGCTGTAGTTGTTTCTTCCGTAAGAGTTGCCATCTTCATCGTCATTGCGACGACTATAACTGCTCTCTTGGTTGTCGTGACGCCGGCTATAGCTACTGTTATCATCATCACCGTCGTGACGGCTCTGGTTCTGGTAACTATTATAACTAGACTGGTTGTGTGATGAACCGTAGTTAGCTTGGCTCTGGGTCCCGTAGCTGGACTCGTAGTTGTTGGACTGACGGCTGTCCTGGTCATTATTGCCAGCCTTGTTAAGGATGCCACCGATCAGGCCACCGAGGAAGCCACCACCAGAGCTAGAGCTTTCTTCCTTGCGCTTATACGGCTGGATGTTAACCCCCGAATTCTGAGCAACGAAACCGCTGAGAGCTCCAGTAGCACCCTCCAGAATAGCACTGGCAGCAGCGCCGGCAATGCGGTCCTCCATGGTTTGAGGAGCGCCGCCACTGAACTGTTTGTGCATGTGTAAGCTACCGCTGCAGCCATGACCATGGCCCGTATCAAAAACTCCAGTCTTGTGGTTGTTGCCTTGCTTGACGCCGCTACGAGACAGGCACTCGCGGTAATGATCCTGACCCTGTTCGCCGAGACCGGACCACCAGTTTTCAATAACTTCATAGATAATCCTGCGGCCCTCTCTAGCAGACCGATCACCCATGTTGCGCTGAGCAGGGTGGGCCATGATACCAAAGATACATCCATCAATAACCTCGCTAGGGTCCTCGTCGGAATCCATGATGTCCATGATCTGAGGGACAACCCACTTGACCATAGAAAATGCTGCCCGACCAGCAGGCTCATTTAGAAGCTAGATAGTGTACTTGTGTTAGGCGCGTTTTTAGGATAGACTGAGAAAGAAAAAAAACCATATCCAATTGATAAAGAAAAGAAATATGCCTCCGTTCTTTGCTAGATAAACTTACGTTGGAAAAGTGATCTTTAGAGAGCATAGAATGAGTGGGATCAGAGGATTCGTCATCATGAAAGACAATGTGCTGGGCAGCTTCACTGCTTGAAATAATTTCATCAGAGCCAGTCTTCATCTCTGAGCGAAGCTGCTGCACAATAGGAACAATGGTAGGAGCAATAATGCTGAATACCCAAATAGACAGCTGCTCCTCCAGCTGTTCGATAATCTTGGGAAGAACAGGGATCTTTTCAAATGCTGTGGAAATGCTCTTGAGGATGCTGTCATGGAATTCAATAGCAGGCATAATGCTCTGGAAGACCTGGCCAATATAAACGGCAAATTCTTCAGGATCCCGAGGGCTCACCGAAGACGCCTCCATCTGGGTAGCAGTAGCATTGGCCTGGATATTGTCAATTTCGTCACTCTTGTGAGCTCCACCAAAAACACCATCGGGGATTTTGTCAAGAAGTTCGCGGAGAAGGCTGGTATCTTTGTTCTTAGAATCTTGCAGAGTGCCCTCCAGCTCCTCTAGTTCGTTTTGGGCCAACTTGTCGGAGACTGGATTAAAAAAGTAAAGGATGCAAGTCAGCAATTTATTTACCTGAAACAAGATATGGGCAAGTAAAAAGAAAAGACATCAATAGCCACATGCAAAAATGCAATGTGTTACGCAAGGATTGTTGTGTTACATACCTTCACCAGTAACGGAATGCAAGAAATCGACACCGCCAAAGGTACCCGTCACAATCGGGTAGACCTCATCATCAACACCCTCGATGTTGAGCTTAGTGTTCCGCCCAACGTGAGGGAAAACATCGCGCTCGCCCATTTCAATTAGGGCCAGCTCGATGTAATTACTATGAGCGAAGTAGTCTAGAAGATGTAAACACACGTTAGCTCTTGTTAGACTTTAGACTTAGACTTGGCCTTAGGCGCAGACTTGGGCCCGTGCGGGGTTGGGTAAAAATGCGAGACAAGACAACTCACCCTCCAGACAATGCAGAGCAGTACCGAGCAGACGGAGAGACTCATACTTGTCAGCCTTGTTGTGGCTGTCCCGGTAAGCTCTGCCGTGCTCAATGCATCTGTTTAGTAGGTTGCGGCAGTGGCCAGAGGCAGTGGTAATGCCAACTTGATCGTTAGCAATGTAGTTCTTAAGACCAGTCTGGGAGTCAACAGCAAGCTCGACCTCCTCGTCGACGGGACCTCTCAGGCGACGATCGTATTGACGGGCGTCGAGATTGTCGGCATAGTCCTTTGGGTTGTCAATGTGCTCCTCAGGGCGGTAGCAGCCCAAGCGATCAGCAGTGACCTCAAACTCGCCGGAGCCATATCCAAATGTTAGGAAGCCAAGGATGGAAAGAAGAAGACGGATCGCCTCGGATGAGACGTTCTTGACAGTGCCGACGTCAACAGCCTGTGAATAATCACGAAGCCAATTTCCGAAGTAAACGCGAGAAATTTGGAGCTTGTTGAACTTTTTGCCGTTGAGGGCCTTGGCCATAGACAAGACGGCGAGGGCATCTTCGATGTCACCGTGGCGCCCTAAAGAGACAAGTTGTTAGAGATTTTGGGCTTTTTTTTTGGGGGGGGGGGGGGGGAAAAAAAGGGAGGGAAAAGATTCAAAGGGATTTATGTGAGGGGGTT